>JAODAL010054106.1:0-24839 GCA_025379985.1 Phyllomedusa bahiana | reverse complement strand
CAATTTTTTAAAAAAGTAAAAATTGCTATGAAGTTTGTAAGCCCTCTAATGTAGTAAAAACAAATAAAAAGACATTTAAAAATGATGTCAACCTACAGTAGATATATAGTAGAGGCTGGTTATTAACTATTTCGTGCTGTAGAAATATGTTATATGCAGATATTTTTGGACTTTGAAAATGGCAAAGTTTTCCAAATTTTCACTGCATTTTGATATTTTTCACAAATAAACAAGGATTGGCGAATTGGTTCTAACGAAGTGGAATTCGTTTAGAATTTCAGGAAAACTTCGGTTCTGAACGAAGTCGAAGTTTGGGGTACTTCGCGTGAACGAACTGTGTTTTTGATTTATAAAATGGCTGCGAGCACATGGCATTACACGGGGCAAAGAACTCTGTGAGGAAGAAGGGCATAGCCTACATGACATGTGCAGAGATGAAGCCAATAAAGGAACGGGGGATTTGTGAGTGGATTACCCGGACTACTATTAAGTCCGGGGGGCGGCCGGCTTTATGATAGCTGATGCTAAAGAACTCATTTTTATACAGCGATTTTTGGGGGTGTCACAGCTTGTCTCAGAGACAGTTTCTCTTAACATTCAAATTCTGATTTTGTGGGGTATTGGAACTGAAGTCCAGTGTGCGTCCATTGCAGCTGCATATACATTTTAATGCTATCTGCTCACAGCACATTGAATATCCAAAAGGGTTATCTAAGCTGTTCCTGTTGTATTCATTTAAAGAAACAGCGTTTTACAATACAAATGCATTTTCATTTTTGGCTGCTCAATTCTTTTGCGCAATTTACATCCAGGGGTTAATTAACGTTGTTCTGCTGTTGTGGTCACAAAAAAGAAATCGTCTTTTTCACGCCAAAAAATGACATTTTGCCTGTAGCATAATTCATATCCGAAGGTTAATTAAGCCTGTTTGTGCTTTTACTTCAGTAAAATACACCGGGGTTTTTTAAACGACCAACAAGTAAATTTTTCCTGGCCATTTGTGGAGCGTAATTTATATCCAAGGGTTACCCAAGCTTGTTACTGGGTTCATTTGGAGTCAAATACAGGGTGTGTTTTATCATATTACAGATATCTTCATCAAACAGTGTTGTACATTTTAGAACAAACAGTATGTCAGACAGGAGGTGGCAGGCTCTTCACCTGCGAGTGGCAGAGACACAAACATTCCTGGAGCAGGCCCAGGTCGCAGCACAGCAAGGGGACGTCGCAGCAGGGGTCACTCGGTGAGGCCACAACTGCCGCTGTCATCTAGCGGCTGTGTGTTGATCAGCAACCCAATGGTTCTTGATTGGTTGACTAGGTCATCCACTTCCTCCAGATGAATCTGACAACCCCCAGCCAAGAGTCGGTGGGAACGTCAGACACAACCCTTAGTTGGGCAAAGGCCCGGGAGCGGGTCAGCGGCCCTCACCTGTCCCCAACCCCCTCTGTCCCATTGGTTCCTCAGCCAGAGATCTACTATGTGGTCTGGGCTCAGTGCCACTATACAGCGAGTATGAGGAGGACGGTCAGCAGCTACTTGGCAGCGAAGAAATGGGGCCAATATCCCCTGCTTTTTGCAGTAGTTGGCAAAGTATAGATGTTGAGAGTGGCATGGGAGGTCATGTTGTGAGGGGTCAGCCTCTGCATTCCAAGAGTGATGAGGACAGCAGTGAGTTGAAACACAAATAGAGATGATGTAGCCGGACCGCATTTGGGGAAAAGCGGGTGAGGAAAGGGGCTTCACATCGCAGGAAAAAAAGGGGCCATCGCGGGGCCGCAGGCGGGGGGGGCCGGAGCAGGGATGCGCAGTATGAGGTCGGGCCCAAGCGGCCCAAGGGGTTTTAAAAACCCGCTTGCGGTCCAAAAAAGTAGCTGCACAGGGGCTCAGCGGGCAGCGGGGGAGTAGTCATCAGTGCGGTGCGTTGGCGGTAAAATCAGCTATCGTCGGTGTGGCAGTTTTTGCTAAGACACCGGGGGCAAAAAATATGGGAAATATGTGAATCTGTGGCAGAAAGTGAAGGGGGCCCAGGGGGTAATGTTGGCACCAGGCCCCGGGTCAACACATGAGCGTCACCTCCGGTGGCCCTGGGAGAACGTGGCTCAGATTTGGTAGCCCCCTTTTCCGCCGCCCCAAAGCAGCAGCAGCCCAGTGGCACAATGCAATTGCACCCAGTCAAGGCCCCACCCCTCTGCAAAAGGCTGTTTTCTTTGACATATTCCCGGCCCATGCTCTGCTCCTCGCTATCATGGGCGAAAGCAGTCGTTCGGAGGGTTTGAAAGAGACAAAAAATATCGTCCAAACCACCCTAAGGTGAGAAGCTGACCGTGCTCCTGTCCAATTTTTTGGTACGCAGTCCCCCCCCTTTCAAAATGGGGACTCTGCCCATTCAGAGAACTAAGGCTTTGCGAGCCGAGATGGAGATTTCCCAAGCCAAAATTTTTTTTCCCAAAAAGGCAGTACCAGCACTTCAAAAATATGTAAAACAAAAGGGGGGGGCCCAGTTTTTGGTTTTTTTGGTTTGTTCCAAGGGCGGGCAGCGGGGATGTCTGGAGTGTAACTACGGTGGGGCCAGTAAATGTCCTTTGGGCCCCCACTGGGGAATGGTTCTCCCCAGGCACCCCCAAAAAATTGGGAAGGGACGCCGTTTTCCCCTCCACTTGTAAACTGGGGGATCCTGCGCCAATGTCACCTCCTCCCCCACCAAAATATCTCAGCCTCCACAAGTATGCCCCACATCCCACATGTGTGGGCACGCGGTGTCAGCGTTCTACCCCTGGCTTCCCTCGGCGAACGAAGTCACAAGGGGGGAATGCTCCGGTCATGCAGCAAGAAATCGATGTGTGGTTTTTCCCCCGCCCAAATGAAAAAATCGGAACCAGGGTTTGACAGAAAATGGGAGGAAACATGGTGTCCGCTGCCCCGAGGGGGGATGGTCCATGCCCCCTGCATGGCGCATTTGTTCAATCGGTTTGTGAAAAGGTTTCCCTAAAGTTTTCCCCCGATTTCAGAATTTTCTAAAATGGCCGGGAAAAAATGTGCATGCATTCATCCATTGCTACAAAGCCGGAACACCCCCCCGAATTGCAGCGGCAGAAGGGCCTCCCCCACATTTGAATGCGATGTTTCCACCAATGGAATTCCAGCCTGCAATGTTGGACCGACTGTATGAAAGAGAAAGGCCATTAACGTTTTTTTGATGTTCCAGGGGACAGGGTCCCCCCTTGTAATTTGTGTCAGCCATGGCGTATGGTGACACCTCCCGTTTGTTGAACCCATTCGAGGGAGGCAAGTTATTGTCAGTCCCCCAGGACTCGGGATGAATAACGTCATTCCACTGTTTCATGTCCGGGAAAGATTTTGAAAAAACTCTGTTGGGCGGGGGGGATGGAGTGGAGATACATCTCGCAGCCACTTGGGTCAGGTGGGGCGGGAAAATGGAGGATGGGGGAGGAGGACATTGGAGAGAAGCATTGTCTGGTGAAAATAATGGATTTTTACCCAGGTGAAAAGAGAGGGGGATCAGGGGCAGCTGGAGGAGGTAGATGGGTGGGGAAAGCGAGGCAGATGACCGCAAGTACCGTGGCAGATCGTGGGATGGGGGCAGGGACCCCCTCGGAGTCATTGTGCAGATGGCCCGAGCTGTGATTTGCCTGGTATGACAGCCGAATAGTAGCACCCCGGCAGAGGGTGACTTTCTGGCTCCCACCCTTTTGGGAAACCTCGCTACCGGCCCAAAATGGGACCCTTTTTTTCCCAGCTTTGAGAGGGAGGACAAGTCAAATTATAGGGAAATCCTTTGTCATTTGGCCGCTCCCTATGTGCGGCATCGTCCCCCCCGTTTCCCCCCGACAGGTTGCGGGGTGTTCTTCAGCGTCACTTACTACTGCGCGGTGCTGGGGGGAAAAGGTGGGGGGGGAGCAGTCCAGCCCCTCAGCAGCAACCTAAGTTGGAGTCATGATGAGCACTTCCTTCACCCCCCTATGAGGAAGCAGTCGCCAGGCGCGGGGACCTGGGCAGCCCCTGAAACCAACAGGTGGTGGCCTATTGGACAGCACTCTGCCCCCCGTTAGAAGATCCGCTGCATATGGGCGCCAAATGGATGTGTGGCGCAACTTGCGGTTTGCATAGGAAGCTGTCCTCCCGGCAGTAGTGTGGATCAGGGGTGTTCAGTGCGGGGGGGGATCGTTACCCCAAGGGAATCGCTTATCCAGGGAAATGTGGAACGATTGACCTTTGTCAAGAGAATTCAGGGGTGGTCGGGCCAGGATTTCCCAAAACCAATCTTAGGCTCAGCTACATCAGCCATGACGCCCCCCAAACTGTGAGAAATGAATTGGGTTTTAAACTACCTGCTCAGCAACTATTCTGATGCCGCCACCCCCTGTGCCACACATCTGCTGACGTTTCTCCATCTGCCAAAAACCCTCTTTACCAGGGATGGATTGCCACCCACTCCACCTCTGTCATTGTGCACTCTCGACCTCATACGCGCTGCGGTGCGGTGCTGTGACATCCACCTGTGTCATTGTGCCCCTTGACTCTGCTGTTTCTCCTGCCGCCGTACCTCCCCCTCTCTTTTTATTGTGCCCTTTGTGGCCTACTCCAGTTTTTGACCTCCGAAAGTCATTGTGCCACTGCTGCCTCGGCTGCTGCCCGAAAAAGTTTTTACCTCCACCTTTTTTCAAAAATAATTTGGGTGCCACTTGTGGGGCCTCCTTATTTTCACCCCCTCTACCCCCCCCGAATGTCATTGTGCCCTGTTGACCCCATGCTGCTGCCCCCGGGGACCTCCCCTCTCTGTCATTTTGAAAATTGTGGCCTACTCCAGATTTTGCCCCCTCCAGAAGGGCATTGTGCCACTGCCCCTTCCCCCTGCTGTCCCCGTGACCCCATCTCAGTATTGTGCCCTCTGTGGCCTATTACTGTTTTGCCCCTCCGAATGTCATGTGCCAATGTTGCCCCCATGTGTGCCCAGGTCACTCCCCTCTCTGTATTGTGCACTCTGTGGCCCACTCCGTTTTTACACCTCCAGAATGTCTTGTGCCACTGTTGAACTATGGCTGCCCCGTAACCCCCACTCTTGTCATTGTGCCATCTGTGGCCACTAGGGTTTTTCACTCCAGAATGTCATTGTGCCACTGTTGACCTCTGCTGCTGCTGCCCGGACCCCACTGTGTCATTGTACCACTGTCTGACCCCATCTACTGCTGTGGCTGTGCCGGCCCACACACTCTGTCATTGTGCCCCCTTTTTTGACCTCATGCTGCTGCTGTGGGCTGCTGCCGTGCTACACAGTTCATTGTCACTCTGTGGCCCCATCCTGTTTTTGCCACCCTAGAATGTCATTTTTGTGTTGACCTATGTGTCTGCTGTTGAGCCGTAATCCCATTGTCTTTGCCCTTTTTTGGCCACTCCCATTTTTGCCACCTCCAGAATGTCATTTTGCCACTGTTGCCTCATGTGCTGTGGCTGCGCCGTCACCCCCACACTCTGTCATGTGTTGCCCCTGGCCTCGCTTGTTTTTTTTTTCCCGCTGTCCTGCCATGACTTTGTCGGCTACATTCCCGCTTTAGTTTTTTGGGCAGTTTTCCCCCTTAAGTGCCCCGGAATTTTATAGTGAAGCATTCTAAGAGCGGCGGCAGTCATTTCCCGGGTCAATAAAAACACAACATTGTATGAAAACCAAAAAAAGCTCCCCCCCAATTTAAGCATGACCAATGTTCTAAGCACCCTGCAGGCTCTGTGCAGCCCGGAAAAAGTGTTTTTAACGCAAATTGTGCCGAAGTAATTATGTCGGGGAAAATTTGGCAGGGGGTGCCCAAACGAATTTTTTTGAAAATTGCCCCCTCTCTAGTCCCCCCCAATCGTCATTGTGCCACTCTATGACTTTTGCTGCGCTGTGTTGTGGTGCGTGACCCCCCAACTGTGTATTTTGCCATCTGTGGCCTCTCTGTGTTTGCCCCTCCAGAATGCAAATTTGCCACTGTTTACCTCATGCTGCTGCTGTGGCTGCTGCCCCCCACCCCCCACTGTGTCATTGTGTACTGTCTGACCTAAAGTGCTGCTGCCCTGACCTCCACACTCTGTCTTGGCCACTCTTTGGCCTCTCCCGTTTTTGCCACCTCCAGAATGTATTGTGCCACTGTCTGACCTCATGTGCTGCTGCCTGCCTAGACACTGTGTCATTTTGCCCCTCTGTGGGCCTATCCTGTTTTTTCCCCCTCCAGAAAGTCTTTTGCCTGTTGACCTTTTGCTGGGCTTGTGGGCTGCCGTTTTAACCCCACCTTGTTTTTGCCCTCTGTGGCCTACTCCTGTTTTTGCCACCCCTCAGAATGTCATTGTGCTACTGTTTGATATGCTGTTTGCCCCCGACCCCCACACTGTGTCATTTTGCAACTCTGTGGCCCCCGTTTCCCCCCAAAATTTTGCCACCTTCCAGGGGGAAAATTTTTCATTGTCCACTTGTCCCTTTTTTTACCCCAAATTTCAATTTCTTTTCTGCTTTCCGTGACCCAACGTTTTCATTGTGCCACTCTGTGGCCTTTCTCCCTTTTTTTCCACCTCCAGAATTCATTGTGCATGTCTGACTATGCTGCTGCTGTGGTGCTTCCGAATTCCACCTGTGTCATTTTGCCATCTTGACCTCATGCTGTTGCTCCTGCCCCCGTCCCTCCACTCTTGTCATTTCCACTCTGTGGCTACCAGTTTTGACCTCCAGAATGTCATTGTGCCCTGTCTAACCTCATGCTGCTGTTCCGTGACCTCCCCACTGTGCATTGTGCCCTTGTGGCCTTCTCCGTTTTTGCCCCCCTCCAGAATTTATTGTCCCCTGTTTCCTCATGTGTGCCACTGTCACCCCCCTCTGTCATTGTGCCACTCTTTGGCCTACTACTGTTTTTCCACCTTCGATGTCTTTTTGCCCTGTCTGACCTCATGCTGCTGCTGGGCCTGACCCCCACACTTGTCTTGTGCCACTTGTGGCCTACTCCCGTTTTTGCGACCCCCAGTGCATTGTGCCCCTGTCTTACCTATGATTCTGCTGTGGTGCTCCCTAACCTCCACACTTGTCATTGTGCGCTCTCTGCCTTTATGCTGTTGCTCCCGCCCCTCCCTCCACTTTTCTGTCATTGTGTCACTCTTGGCCTACTCTGTTTTTGCCCCCTCCCGAATGTCATTGTGCCACTGTCTGACCCCATGTGCTGTGCCGTGACCCCCACAAAGTCATGTGCCACTCTGTGGCCTACTATGTTTTTCCCCTTAGAATTTCTTTTTGCCCCTGTCTTTCCTCTCGATGCTGTGTGGCTGCTGCCGTAACCCCCACACTCGTCATTGTGCCCCATTTGACCCCATGCTGTTGCTCCTGCCGCGTCACCTCCACTCTTGTCATTGTGCACCCTGTGGTTACTCTGTTTTTGCCACCTCCGAAGTTTTTTTTGCCCGTCTGACCTCATGGCTGCTGCGTACCTCCCCACGTGTCATTTTGCCCCTCGGGCCTACTCCCGTTTTTGCACCTCCGAATGTCATTGTGCACTTCTACCCCATGTGTGTGTGGGCTGCCGTAAACTCCATACTGTGTCATTTTGCCATGTCTGACCTATGCTGTGCTGCCGTGACCTCCCACTCTGTATTGTGCCCCTCTGTGGCCCACTCCTGTTTTTGCGACCTCCAGATGTCATTTTGCCCCTGTTGACCTCTGTTGCTGCTGCGTGACCCCCCACACTGTTCATTTGCCATCTGTGGCCTACTCCCGTTTTTGCGACCTCCAGAATTATTGTGCCCGTCTTTCCCATGATTCTGCGTGGGTGCTGCCGTAACCCCCTACTCTGTCATTGTGCCGCCTTGACCTCTTTCTGTTGCTCTGCCCCCGTCCCCCTCATCTCTGTCATTGTGTCACTCTGTGGCCTACTCTGTTTTTGCCCCTCCGAAGTCTTGTGCCCCTGTCTCCTCATGTGTCTGCCGTGCCCCCACTGTCATTTGCCTCTGTGGCCTTATGTTTTCCACCTCCGAATGTCATTGGCCACTGTCTTTCCTCTGCGTGCTGCCGTGAACTTACCTGTGTCATTGTGCCCCCTCTGTGGCCTATCTGTTTTTGCCACCTCCCCAAAAGTCATTGTGCCATGTTTTGACCTCTTTCTGCTTCTGTGGCTGTGCCGTCACCTCCACACGTGTCATTGTGCCCCCTCTCTGACCTCAGTGTTGCCCTGCCGCCCTCACCTCCACTTCTGTCATTGTGCCCCTCCGTGGCCTATCCCGTTTTTGCCACCCCCAGAAAGTCTTGTGCCCTGTCTGACCTCATCGCTGCTGCCATGACTCCACACTGTGTCATTGTGCCACTTGTGGGCCCACTCCTGTTTTTGCCCCCCTCCAGAATGTCATTGTGCCCTGTCTGACCTCATGCTGCTGCTGCCCTGACCTCCACATCTGCATTGTGCACTTGGGCCTTTCTCAGTTTTTGACCTCCCGAATGTCATTGTGCCCCTGTCTTACTCATGTGCCACCCTCACCTCACTCTCGTCACTGTTTACTCTATCCCTATACTGTTTTTCCACCCCCAGAATGTCATTGTGCCATGTCTGACTCATGTGCTGTGCCTGAATCACACTGGTCATTTTTGCCACTCTGTGGCCTATCCCCCTTTTTTCAATCTTCAGAAAAAGTATTTTAAAGGCACCCCAATTCTTCTGCAAAAATCCTTTTATTGGAACATAAAATCAGGGAATCGGCATATTTCACAAACACAGCCAACAGCCGTTTCATGTCCTCCGACGCTTTCTCAAGGCATGACGGGGAATTGCTCATTCTGTAGATATATGAGAAATGAGAAATATATACAGCCTGGTCCAATAGAGTATAAGGTAAAGGATTTTAAAAAACTTCCCGTACCGATTTGTGGTATATGGCGATATGGGGGCAAGTGCGGCTTCTACTATATAGGTAAAACCATTCGTCCGTTGTTTAAACGAATTCGGGAACATTTTCATTCAATAAGAACTGGTAAGGGGGCCCCTAGGTTTGTGTCCCATATGCAAGAAATACATGGTAGTGATATATCACAAGTTCAGTTTGCAGGGATAAAACGTGTGACTTTGGATAGAAATGTAGGAGATAGGCATAGAAAACTATTGCAGTTAGAGTCCAAATGGATACTGGATACGGAAGCACTCGGACCTCTAGGACTGAATGATAGGAACGATCTATTTTCTTTTTTTATAAAGGTAATAATGTAATGGTTTAGATTTTAAACGTAAAATATATGTGTTTTGTATATGTTTAACATGTTGGGGTATTGTGCAACGGGTTTTGGGTCTTAATGACATCACGGTGGAGTTAAATAGATGCATTTACGCCCTATTCCCGTCATGCCTTGAGAAAAGGTCGGAGGACATGAAAACGGCTTTTGGCTGTGTTTGTGAATGTGCGATTCCCTGATTTTTATGTTCCAATAAAAGGATTTTTGGCAGAAGAATTTGGGGTTTGAGTCCCGTAAATACTCTTTCGGGAGATTGAAATTTCAATTGTGCTACTTTCTTTTTTACTGAGCACCCCCGTCTGCATTAATGGACATGTTCTATACACTATAAAGGACTACAGAGACGTTTTACCGGTGCCACCTCGTTTTTCTTTTGAATGGAGTTTTGTGCTTTCGCTATTGTGTTTTGAGTTAGAGACGGAAACACTGTCCGGACATATTGTTTCAAATAATGGAGTCAGCTACCTCACATAACGGTATGGAAGATGCCGAGAAAGGTGTCCGTTTAAATTCACTTGAAAACGGAAGTGAGGATATCGGCACATGTTTTACCCAATGCAATACAAAGGATGAAATTAAAATGATAAGTACAAGATCTTTAGAATTTAAAGGGATGCAATTGGGAGATAAAGAGGTCCGTTTGTTTTGGACAAACATTACATTAAGATCATATGTGGAAAGTGAACGTTCCCCAAGAGGGTTACGTGTATACAAAGATAATTTACAGTTCCAGGATGATCCTGATTTCGTAATGAGGTGGAAAAAAGCACATGTGGAACACTCCTTAACCCTTACACGTCTGATTCTGGACAAATCAAGTGAAGAGTATGAGAAAATTTGTGGTGAATTGGAAACAGCTAAAGGGGAGTTAAAAACCCGTTTGACTGAAGCACAATGGAATACCTTTCAAAGAAAAATGGATAGCCGCCTAATACCTATACAAAAGGAAATAAAGGAAAGGAAGAAAGATAAGTTCCTAAGGGACAAGCTTGATTTCGATCATGATCGCATATTCTCATGGAAGAACCGTACAGGAGATAATGAGATAAAACGGAGGACATTCCGTATAAAACCCCGATTTGTGAACAGGACCCAAAATAAGAAGGGGACTATTGGACCACAGATTTGGGTTGATTCAAGCGTGGACGAAGAAACCCATGGAGACATCTAGGACTGGGACTTTGGTGCGTGACAATGTTGTCTCGGCATCACACTTCCCTTTAGACGGAGAATCGTCAAAGGGGGGAGGAAAAAAAACAAAACGTCCCCACTATGGGGAGTGGTGCCAAGAGGAAGCAGGTCTCTTGGAGGAAGTAGAGAACCATGCTCCTCTCAATTCCACAAGCAGCAAAAAAAGTGAGTTTGGGCAAAATCTGATTAATCTCTCAATGTTAGGATCTCTGAAGCTGGGCTGTCATTACTCTCTAAGGGGTTGAATTTTTGTATGACTAAAAGTTTTGATTATACGAAGTTTCAGATAGATTTAAGTAAATCTTGAGAAAGATTAATCTTTATAAAATGTTTGTAATAGACCAGATTCAGTGTTAGGGTCTTAAAACTGAAGGAGAAAAAAATACAACAAGTTAACAAAATGGGTTTTTTGGTGAGAGATGATCTATCTACCAGGATAAGGAGATAGCTGAAAGTCTACTGGCTTTCTTGATGAAGAATGTGATGGCTTTGGAAATAAGGAGGAAAATGAGAATGAGGAAAGACTTCAAGGAGGAGTAAAATCGTGTTTTTTTCCCCCCTTGTCCCCGGGCTCCACGTTGGCTAATTTCTCAGAAGCAGTGCTGAGAGACATGAAGGCACTGATATATCCTAGGAGTAAAATGAATCTCACCAATGAAGAACGAGATGCTTTGAGGGAAATTAAGGCCAATGAGAATATTAGTTATCATGAATCGGATATACTATGAAAGAGAAGAAAATCGGCAGTTGCAGGATAGAAACACTTACGAGAAGCTTGAGAGAGACCCTACCATGCATTTTAAGGGTAAATTACAAACATTATTACAGAAAGGTATCCAAAAGAAATTTCTATCTAATCATTTAGTGGAAAGATTATTCAGGGAAAAACCATCAAAACCCAAATGGTACTTTTTACCAAAAGTCCATAAGGACATGGAATGTCCACCTGGACGACCGATTATTGCAGGTATAGGGTCTATTACAGAACCAGTCTCACAATATCTTGACTGGTTATTACGCCCATTATTAGAGAATGTCCCCTCGTTTCTGTTGGATACCAAGTCGTTATTGAAGAATCTGGACACTCTTAATGTGTGCTCGGGGTATGGGCTGGCAACTATAGATGTTGTCAGCCTATACACGAGAATTACACATGAGGATGGGATAAGAGCGGTACGATCTTTTTTATCCAGATCAAATAGAGAACAGAGATTTATTGATTATGTCTGTGAGTTATTGGGATTTGTGTTAGAACATAACGCATTCTGTTTTAATGAACAGTGGTTCATACAAAGAACAGGAACTGCGATGGGGACTCCGGTCGCACCGACTTTTGCGAACCTGTTTTTGGCATTCTGGGAAGAGAATTATATCTACAATGTGAATAATCCCTTTCTGAAGTATATAGTATATTGGTCAAGATTTATTGACGATATACTGATTGTATGGTCTGGGTCAAAGGAGGATTTTGATAAGTTTGTGGAGTATATCAATTTGAATAATGTGAATATGCAGTTTACATCTAATTATGGCGGTAGTAAGGTAGTATTTTTGGATGTCGAGATAGAGATTAGAGAGGAGGTAATTGTCACCCGTGGTTACAGAAAACCTAATGCTACTAATGCGTTGTTGCATTATACTAGTTTCCATTCGGATCATGTAAAAAAATCCCTCCCCTATGGGCAGTTTTTAAGACTAAGGCGAAATAACAGTGATTATTCTGATTTTCTGGAACAGGCTATGGAACTTGTTGATAGACTTAGATCTCGGGGATACAATGAGATATTAATATCAAAAGCATTTAATAGGGCAATCAGACAGGACAGGAAAAAATTGTTGTATAAGAAAAGACCGTGACCTCCACAATGTCATTGTGCCACTCTGTGGCCTACTACTGTTTTGCCACCTCCAGAATGTCATTGTGCCACTGTCTTACCTCATGATGCTGCTGTGGCTGCTGCCGTAACCTCCACACTCTGTCATTGTGCCACTCTCTGACCTCATGCTGTTGCTCCTGCCGCCGTCACCTCCACTCTCTGTCATTGTGCCACTCTGTGGCCTACTCCTGTATTTGCCACCTCCAGAATGTCATTGTGCCACTGTCTGACCTCATGCTGCTGATGCCGTGACCTCCACACTGTCATTGTACCACTCTGTGGCCTACTACTGTTTTGCCACCTCCAGAATGTCATTGTGCCACTGTCTGACCTCATGCTGCTGCTGTGGCTGCTACCGTAACCTCCACACTGTGTCATAGTGCCACTCTCTGACCTCATGCTATTGCTCCTGCCGCCGTCACCTCCACTCTCTGTTATTGTGCCACTCTGTGGCCTACTCCTGTTTTTGCCACCTCCAGAATGTCATTGTGCCACTGTCTGACCTCATGCTGCTGCTGCCGTGACCTCCACACTGTGTCATTGTGCCACTCTGTGGCCTACTCCTGTTTTTGACACCTCCAGAATGTTATTGTGCCACTGTCTGACCTCATGCTGCTGCTGTGGCTGCTACTGTAACCTCCACACTGTGTCATTGTGCCACTCTCTGACCTCATGCTGTTGCTCCTGCCGCTGTCACCTCCACTCTCTGTCATTGTGCCACTCTGTGGCCTACTCCTGTTTTTGCCACCTCCAGAATGTCATTGTGCCACTGTCTGACCTCATGCTGCTGCTGCCGTGACCTCCACACTGTGTCATTGTGCCACTCTGTGGCCTACTCCTGTTTTTGCCACCTCCAGAATGTCATTGTGCCACTCTCTGACCTCATGCTGCTGTGGCTGCCGCCGTCACCTCCACACTCTGTCATTGTGCCACTCTGTGGCCTACTACAGTTTTTGCCACCTCCAGAATGTCATTGTGCCACTGTCTGACCTCATGCTGCTGTGGCTGCCGCCGTCACCTCCACACTCTGTCACTAATGTTGCCACCTGAGCCCTCAGCTTGTTTTTTTCCAGCTTTCGCTGGCATGACTTTATCAGGCTACATTCCCGCTTGAGTTTTTTGGTCAGTTTTGCCCTCTTAAGTGCCCAGGGAATTTTATAGTGAAGCGATTCTAAGAGCGGCGGCAGTCATGTGCGTGTCATACTAAAACTCAACATTGTATGAAGACCAAACCAAGCGCACTCTGCATATTTAAGCATGGCACAACGTTCTACAGCACCCTGCAGGCTCTGTGCAGCCTGGAAATAGCTGTTTTTTAATGTGATTCATCCCGAAGTAATTAGGACCGAATTTAATTTTTTCGGGAAATTCGGCGAAGTGACCTAATCGAATTTTTGAGAAATTCGCCCATCTCTAATTGTAAATCCAAGATTTAGTTCTAACTTAAATCACAGTGTGACCTGAAAAAACAGACTATAAATCACACTGATAGGTAAAAGTATCAAAAAGTTATTACCATGTTAAGTAACACGACAGATTTGAAAAATGAAGCTCTATATTTTGGTGCAAAACTGGCAACATCCTTAAGAGATTAAGGAGTTACAGTCCTTTCTAGTGTTTCGACAAGTTATGATATCCATTAAACATTACATCAATGTGGGAAAAATGTAAGGACAAGAAAAAGTCAATTTGCTTATAAATTCTATTTGGTTGGAATTTTTAAAATAAATATAAAATAAGCATTTGTCTGGTTGCTAGCCAGTATCCTCTCAACTCTGCACTGAAGAGGGACAAAAATCCCGAAACAGCGTTGTCTGTAGATGAGAGATACTGGCTTGGCTAAAAAATCCTTTTTGCTTTCTCAAGACTCGGTGGGTCAAAAGCAAATTGAGGATTTGTTACAACCAACAGAGGGCGCTGGGCTTCTCAGCCCCTTTCCCATAATGCTTTGTGATATGCAGATGCTAAGTAGAGGGCGAAAAGGCAAAACAAAAACTCTACAAGCCGTTCATTCGGTGCTCTTCTTAAGGAGAGATCTTCCCTTCCTGAGCTACCCGATGCCTCCCACACAGCCAGCCAGTATCTTCTCTACTCTGCACTGAAGAGGGACAAAAATCCCAAACAGCGTTGTCTGTAGATGAGAGATACTTGCTTGGCTAAAAAAATCCTTTTTGCTTTCTCAAGACTCGGTGGGTCAAAAGCAAATTGAGGATTTGTTACAACCAACAGAGGGCGCTGTGGGCTTCTCAGCCCCTTTCCCATAATGCCTTGTGATATGCAGATGCTAAGTAGAGGGCGAAAAGGCAAAACAAAAACTCTACAAGCCGTTCGTTCGGTGCTCTCCTTAAGGAGAGATCTTCCTTCCTGAGCTAACCCGATGCCTCCCACACAGCCAGCCAGTATCTTCTCTACTCTGCACTGAAGAGGACAAAAATCCCGAAACAGCGTTGTCTGTAGATGAGAGATACTGGCTTGGCTAAAAAAATCCTTTTTGCTTTCTCAAGACTCGGTGGGTCAAAAGCAAATGAGGATTTGTTACAAACCAACAGAGGGCGCTGTGGGCTTCTCAGCCCCTTTCTCATAATGCCTTGTGATATGCAGATACTAAGTAGAGGGCGAAAAGGCAAAACAAAAACTCTACAAGCCGTTCGTTCGGTGCTCTCCTTAAGGAGAGATCTTCCCTTCCTGAGCTACCCGATGCCTCCCACACAGCCAGCCAGTATCTTCTCTACTCTGCACTGAAGAGGGACAAAAATCCCGAAACAGCGTTGTCTGTAGATGAGAGATACTGGCTTGGCTAAAAAATTATATTTGCTTTCTCAAGACTCGTTGGGTCAAAAGCAAATTGAGGATTTGTTACAACCAACAGAGGGCACTGTGGGCTTCTCAGCCCCTTTCCCATAATGCCTTGTGATATGCAGATGCTAAGTAGAGGGCGAAAAGGCAAAACAAAAACTCTACAAGCCGTTCGTTCGGTGCTCTCCTTAAGGAGAGATCTTCCCTTCCTGAGCTACCCGATGCCTCCCACACAGCCAGCCAGTATCTTCTCTACTCTGCACTGAAGAGGGACAAAAATCTCGAAAACAGCGTTGTCTGTAGATGAGAGATACTGGCTTGGCTAAAAAATCCTTTTTGTTTTCTCAAGATTCGGTGGGTCAAAAGCAAATTGAGGACTTGTTACAACCAAAAGAGGGTGCTGTGGGTATCTCAGCCCCTTTCCCATAATGCCTTGTGATATGCAGATGCTAAGTAGAGGGCGAAAAGGCAAAACAACAACTCTACAAGCCGTTCGTTCGGTGCTCTCCTTAAGGAGAGATCTTCCCTTTCTGGTTGCTAGGGCACAGAGAAAAACGTGAGCTCATACCAAAGAGTTCTTCCAAATGATATAGCAGCTACACCTCAGGCTCTACAGTAGCTGCATGTAGTGAAATTGTGGTCACCAAGACAGAAAATAATATGATTGCTTGGCAACCCAAAAATGGAAAAGGAAATATGTCTTTTGCAATAAAGTATATAAAATCCCCAATGAGTCCAAGTTCTCAGATTTTTTGATGACTCTTAAGATATTTATATGTTGTAGTACTTCTTTCAAATGTAACCTCAAAATAAAGAGAACCAGAAAGGACAGTGGATTACTGGAACTAAGTCCTATGGTCTGATGAGACCAAGATAAACTTATTTGGTTCAGATGGTGTCAAGCGTGTGTGACGGCAACCAGGTGAGGAGTACAAAGACAAGTGTGTCTTTCCTACAGTGAAGCATGGTAGTGGGAGTGTAATGCTTTGGGGCTGAATGAGTGCTACTGGTTGTGGGAAGCTACAGTTCATGCAGGGAACCATAAATGCCAACATGTACGGTGACATAGTGAAGCAGAGAATGATTCCCTCCCTTCAGAAACTGGGCCACATGATAATGACCCCAAACACTTCCAAGATGGCCTCTCCTTCTGTAAATAAAATGAGGGTAAAGGTGCTGGACTGGCCAAGCATGTCTCCTGACCTAATCCCTATTGAGCATCTGTGGGGCATCCTCAAACCCAAGATGAAGGAGCGCAAGGTCACTTGGTGGAAAATAATTGCAGCTACAAAACACATTAACACTTTGGGCACAGTTTGTCCATTTTCACTTAGGGGTGTACTCACTTTTGTTGCCAGCAGATTAGACATTGATGTCTGTTGAGTTATGTTAAGGACAAACCAAATTTACACTATGATACAAGTTGTACACTGACTACTTTACATTGTGTCAAAGTGTCAGATCCTTAGTGTTGTCCCATGAAAATATATTGCAGTATTTACAAATATGTGAGGGGTGTACTGACTTTTGTGAAATGATAAATATCAAGAGACTGGAGACCTTTTCACGTATTCAACATCATAAGGTAGAGAAAAAAATGTTTTCGAAGATCAGGGGTCTAATCTAAAGGGTATTATATTCAACAAAACTTTCATCTGTCCCTGTCTCAGTCCACAGGGCAGAGATATCCCCAGTATTGTACTGCTTACCAGGATGTATAGGAAAGACAAACGTCTGGGAATCTTTCCATTGTCCTTGTAACGATAATGCTGAGTTTAATTGAAGGGGAACATTGTTTCATGTGACTTTTTTATAGCAAATATTCCCATGATTGCCTCAGGAAGATAACACATCATGAGGTTATCAGCTATCCTCATTAACATACTTTGTAAACTGACTTGTAGTAATTCTATGATGACTCTGAGCTCCGGTGTAGAGGCAGTCACCCCGTCTGTGAGACAAGACTAGACGATGGATTTCAGCTCCCATAAATTCTATAATGTACACGGCTTTGATTCCAGGCGACTTTCGGAGGATTTCTTTTCAGATAAAGATGAAATGGGATTTACAGAGGACACATTGATATTTCCCATTGAAAATCTCACAAAAGTCTTCAGAGAGGGTATGTATCTTTTTTTTCTTTTTGGCTGTTTTTTTCTTACTTCTATGTAGAATAATGTTCATCTTTACAATGTCTTAACTCAAAATCTACCCATCACCCTGATGCCTGTGAGTAGTGATGAGCTATTGCGTCAACTATAGTCATCGGATCGATAGCCGATATTGTCAATTATCATGCCGATATCCGATAGTCGATAACAGAGTATCGCCGATGACCATTAAAGTCTATGGGAGAGGAACAACACCTTCATTCTTACACCCAAACAGAAGGCAGTATGATTTGAACCACCATTTTAGTTGAACTGGACATTGACTATACCTGTCCTGGGTCACAGCATGACCCTTAAACCTGTCTGACACACAGATTTAAAAGTGCTGGAAAAAGGAGTCTTTCAACCACCATTTTAGTTAAACTGGACATTGACTATACTTGTCCTGGGCCACAGCATGAGCCCCAAACCTGCATGACCCCCAGATTTAAAAAGTGAAGGAAAAAGGAGTCTTTGAACCACCATTTTAGTTGAACTGGATATTGACTATCCCTGTCCTGGACCGCAGCATGACCCCAAGACTGCTGGATGCAGGTTGCATTAACCACTGAAGAACAGATTGGCGACACTGTTCGTTAATGAAATTCACAGGGCCCTGACCCAGCGATGACAGGCCTGACGGTCCTGCAACCGACGATCCGCTGGCTTGCATGTTGTCGCCAGCACTGGAAGAAGCACCTTCTCTCGTACCTCTACCTCCATGTCCTACACCCCTCTTTGCTCGCTTACCACTTGCATTTCGCTCCATGTTCAGAAAGATAAAAATATAAGAAGGTATGGAAGAGTTTTTGACAGTCAGGAAGAGGTGGAAGGCTAAGGGGGTAGTTAGGGGCCTCCTTTAGCTAGTGTGCAGGATGTCAGGCCCCCCCCCCCCCCTTTAGCTACTGTGGAGGTAGTCAGGGCCCCCTTTAGTATTTAGGTAGTCAGGGCCCCCTTTAGGCAGCTAGGGCCTCCTTTAGTAGCCAGGTCCCCCTTTAGGTAGTCAGATCCCCCTTTAGGTAGGCAGGGCCCCCTTTAGATAGCCAGGGCGCCCTTTAGGTAGCTTGGGCCCACTCTGGTAGCCAGGGCCACCACTGTAGTCAAATCCCCCTTTAGGTAGCCTGGGCCCCCTTTAGGTAGCCAGGGCCCCCTCTGGTAGTCAGGGCCCCCTTTGGTAGTCAGGGCCCCCTATAGGTAGTCAGGGCCCCCCTTTCATTAGCCAGGGCCCCCTTTGTAGTTAGGGCCCCCCTTTCATTAGCCAGGGCCCCCTTTGTATTAGCCAGGGCCCCCCTTTGTATTAGCCAGGGCCCCCTTTGTATTAGCCAGGGGCCCCCTTTGTAGCCAGGGGCCCCCCTTTGTAGCCAGGCCCCCCCTTTGTAGTCAGCCAGGGACCCCATTTGTAGCCAGGGCCCCCTCTTGTAGCCAGGGCCCCCCTTTGTAGTCAGGGCCCCCCTTTGTAGCCAGGGCCCCCGTTGTAGCCAGCCCCCCCCTTTGTAGCTAGGGCCCCCTTTTGTAGTCAGGGCCCCCCCTTTGTAACCAGGGCCCCCTTTGTAGCCAGGGCCCCCCTGGTAGTCAGCCAGGGCCCCCTTTGTAGCCAGGGCCCCCCTTTGTAGCCAGGGCCCCCTTGTAGTCAGCCAGGGCCCCCTTTGTAGCCAGGCCCCCCTTTGTAGCCAGGGCCCCCCTTGTAGTCAGCCAGGACCCCCTTTGTAGCCCGGGCCCACATTTGTAGCCAGGGCCCCCTTGTAGTCAGCCAGGTCCCCCTTTGTAGTCAGGGCCCCCTTTGTAGCCAAGACCCCCTTTGTAGCCAGGGACCCCCTTTATAGACAGGGCCCCCTTTGTAGCCAGGGTCCCCCTTTGTAGTCAGGGCCCCCTTTGTAGCCAGGGCCCCCATTTTTAGTCAGGGCCCCCCTTTGTAGACAGGGCCCCCCTTTGTAGCCAGGGCCCCCGTTGTATTCAGGGCCCCTTAGTAGCCAGGGCCCCCCTTTGTAGTCAGCCCCCCCCCCTTTGTAGCCAGGGCCCCCCTTTGTAGTCAGGGCCCCCCTTTGTAGCCATGGCCCCTCTTTGTAGTCAGGGCCCCCCTTTGTATTCAGGGACCTCTTTGTAGCCAGGGCCCCCCTTTGTAGTCAGGGCCCCCCTTTGTAGCCAGGGACCCCCTTTGTAGTCAGGCCCCCTTTTTATTCAGGGCCCCCTTTGTAGTCAGGGCCCCCCTTTGTAGCCAGGGCCCCCCTTTGTAGTCAGGGACCCCCCTTTGTAGCCAGCCCCCCCCCCCTTTGTAGTCAGGGCCCCTCTAGGTAGATAAAAAAAAAACAGCCACTTACCTGGCGCCGGCTCCCGCGCCCGCCCACCCGGAGCTGCCGCCGGCTTCTACTGCGGTCCGGCAAAGTTGGCGCGGTGAAGTGCTGTCCCCGCGCTGCCTACGTCAGCAGTAGGGGCCGGTGCACGGCAGGCTGAAGGCCTAACACCTTCAGCCTGCCAGGGAGATAAACGGAACGCAGCGCTAGTGGCGCTGTGCTCCGCTGACACTGCGCAGCCCCGGGAGTCGGGGACATTAGTCCCCGGCTACCGGGCCCGGTCTCTGGGCGCTCGGGACGCAGGGCCCGGGCTTTCAGAGACCGGATGCGCGGCTAGGCCCCGGGGAGCGGCGGCACTGCCTCCGGAGCCCACAGTGGCTCGGTGGGGCTCACCGGGGGATTCCCCTATCCCCCGGCGGCCCAGTCCGAGCCTGCCGGCAATTACCCAATTACCGGCGCGCTGGCCCTTTAAATTTCACAGAGTCTGCGCACACGTTCCCTAGAGAACGGGGATGCGCGTGCCGGGCAGCAGGAGGCTTCAGACAGATGGGAGCGCTGCCGCGCTGCCCCCCCCCCCGTAGCCTTCCCCCTCGTCCTGGCCAGGAGGCATTTCTGCACCAACTCACGGTCCAGGATGTTGTCCTCCGGCTCCCATGATCTTTCCTCAGGCCCAAACCCCTTCCAGTCGATAAGAAAATGTCGCTTTCCCCTGATGGTCTTCATATCCAGGATTTCTTTCACAGTGAAGATGTTGGTGGACTCTGCTTTGAAGGACGGAGGAGCAATCTTCCGGGAAAAGCGGTTCAGGACCACAGGTTTCAACAAGGAGACATGGAAGGAGTTAGAAATACGGTGGGTGAGAGCTGGAGTTTAAAGGCAGCTGGGTTGATGCGACTTTGTACTTCAAATGGTCCTACATAACGGGGACCTAGTTTGTAACTGGGGACCTTGAGCCGGATATATCTGGCCTAAAGCAATACCTTGGCGCCTGGGGATAAAACTCGGGGGGGGGGGGTCTTCTATTTTTGTCCGCTTGGGCCTTCATGCGTGCAGATGCACGCTGCAGAGAATGGCATTTCTGATTCCAAATGGTCAGCATATCTCGGACCAAAGTATCCGCTGCCGGTACCTCAGAAGAAGACAATGGTAGAGGAGGGCGGGGATGCTGGCCATACACAATGAAAAAACGGAGAGGTGCCAGTGGATTCTGAATCCAGGGAGTTATAGGAAAACTCTGCCCAATGAAGTAAGCTGGCCCAGTCCTCCTGTCGAGCTGAGACAAAGTGCCGCAAATAGCCCCCCAGGATCTGATTGATTCTCTCCACTTGTCCGTTCGTCTGCGGATGGTAGGCCAAGGAGAAATCCAGGTTCACCTGCAACTGAGAGCAGAGGGCCTGCCAGAACCTCGACACGAATTGGACCCCCCGATCCGAGACAATATGCTGGGGAAGTCCATGTAGACGGAAGATATGTAGAAAAAACTGGCTGGCCAAATGGGGAGCAGATGGTAGGCCTGGCAAAGGGATAAAGTGCGCCATCTTCGAAAAACGGTCCGCGACCACCCAGATGACCGTATTGCCGAGGAGGAAGGAAGATCAGTGACGATGTCCATCGCCACATCAGACCATGGGGTCCTGGGGATGGGCAGAGGTTGGAGCAAACCCGTGGGTTTGTGGCGAGGGGTCTTTTTACGGGCACAAGTAACGCAGGACTTCATGAAGTCCCTGACGTCCCTCGCAAGCTCCGTCCACCAGTAAAAACGGGAGATTAGGAGGAACGACTTGCAAGCTCCTGGGTGACTGGCCCCATTTCCTGGGTGAAGTGTCCCCATTTCAAAATACTCCTGAGGAGCGCAGGACAGATGTAAGTCTTCCCTGGAGGCACTTTCGTAGATCCACTGGTGCCACAGAGATCAAGCGTTCGGGAGAAATTACATGCTGGGGCACGCCCTCCTCCCTCAACACATCGGAGACACGGGAGAGCACATCGGCCCTGACGTTCTTCTCTGCCGGTCGAAAATGTATCTGGAAGTCAAAGCGCGAGAAGAAGAGGGACCACCTGGCTTGACGTGGGTTGAGACGTTGAGCCGATTGGAGGTACTGAAGATTTTTATGGTCGGAGTAGATGGTGATGGGATACCGAGCTCCTCCAGGATATAACGCTATTCTTCTAAAGCAAACTTGATAGCCAGTAACTCCCGATCTCCGATGGTGTAATTCCTCTCCGCTGGGGAGAAGGTCTTGGAGAAGAAGGCACAGGTGACCATCTTGCCCTTGGGTCCATTCTGCATGAGAATTGCGCCTGCCCCGACCGAGGAGGCATCCACCTCCAGAAAGAATTGCTTCTCGATATCCGGTCTAGTCAGGACGGGCACGGAGGCGAATGCTGCCTTTAGCTGAACAAATGCTTTTTCGGCCTCCGGCGGCCACTGCTTAGGGTTGGTGTTCTTCTCAGTGAGTGCTATAATAGGCGCCACCACTGTGGAATAATGCAGAATAAACTGTCGATAATAATTAGAGAAGCCAAGGAAGCGCTGTATGGCCCATAGATCCACCGGCCTAGGCCACTGCAGAATGGCCGACAGAATGGCAGGATCCATCTGTAACCATCAGTCCGAGATGATGTAACCAAGGAACAGGAGGCTGGTCTGGTGGAAAAGACATTTCTCTAATTTGGCATAGAGGTGGTTGGCACGTAGTCGCTCCAGCACTAGGCGGACATGCGATGAGTCTCCAAATTAGCAGAGAATTCCAAAATGTCATCCAGGTAGAACACAACACAAGTATAGAGGATATCACGGAATATATAATTTACGAATTCTTGGAAGACTGCTGGGACATTGCACAGACCAAAGGGCATGACGAGGTATTCAATGTTACCATCCCGTGTGTTAGAAGCAGTCTTCCACTCATCCCCCTCTCGAATGCGGATGAGGTTGTAGGCCCCTCGCAGGTCCAATTTGGAAAAAACTTTGCTCCACGAAGGCGGTCAAACAGTTCTGTGATCAACGGCAAGGGATAACGGTTCTTCACAGTGATCTTATTAAGTCCCCGATAATCGATACAAGGCCACAGGGAGCCATCTTTCTTCTGCACAAACAGAATCCTGCCCCCGCTGGAGAGGAGGACTTGCGTATGAAGCCCTTCTGAAGGTTCTCCCGAATGTAAGTTGACATGGCTTGGGTCTCCAGCACAAACAGAGGGTAAACCCTGCCCCTGAGCTCTTTTTCCGAGAATATTTTACAACTAATAAAAATGATTTTTTTTTAATCATACTCCATGCCGCACGGCGCTGAGAGCCAAGATTGCATTGCGCCCATCTCTCCATAGACTTCAATGGGAGAAGTAGCTCGCGCTCTGATTGGCTGGGATAGCCAATCCCCCGCTAGCTCAACCAATCAGCTCTTTTCTGCCTTTTTACTGCATTTTGAACTGTCCCGCCTTTGATTTTGATTGGTTCTAACTTCTCCATAGGCTATAATGGGTCCCTGTCGCTTCTATTCTGATTGGCTGAGATAGCCAGCCCCCGCTAGCTCAGCCAATCAGCTCTTTTCTGCATTTTTACTGTATTTTGAACTGTCCTGCCTTTGATTCTGATTGGTCAATAGTTCTCCATAGGTTTTAATGGTTCACTGTCGCTCCTATTCTGATTGGCCGGTTTCTGCCGACCAATCAGAATAGCTTACAGAATTTTAATTACTGTATTTCCCTGCAATTTCCAATATCCTAATTCTTGATATTGCGCCGTTCTAGATTTTTGGAAAGTGATTTTTTTATTATTATTTTTTATTTTTGAGGTTTGAGCTCTTTTCTGAGAATGTTTTCTGCCTTTATAAAGGTGATTTTTTTTTATTCGTACTCCGCACGGACATCTTTAATGATTTCTCGCTGTTTTCTAGCCTGTCTCGAATTGGAATACATGTGAGGCGCAGTCCCACACTGCGCCCATGTCCCCGCACTGCGCCCATGTCCCCGCACTGTGCCCCACACACTGGCGAGGAGCAGGGAACTTTTCCCCGCATGTATGAGTGCACTACCTCGGGCGGCGAATCATAGGCGTAGTGCCGCACTGCGCCTAAGTCCTGCACTGCGCCCCAAACACTGGCGAGGCACGGCGGACTTTACATAGGATGTATGAGCACGCCCCAGTGCCGACATAAATCAGGCGCAAATTTTGCCGGAAAACCGGCGGAAAGGTGCGCCCCGACGTGGCGAGATTCATACATGTCGCCCAGAGTGTCTGCAGCTCTGGCCTTTATATGAGGCAGACACACCTAAACTTAATCAGGCAGCCCAAGACCCGGACTGCCCAGGTGGAGTTGGGCCCACCCCGCTATCCCCACACCAGCAAACCAGCCCTTTACAATGGGTTTTACTAAACCCTATACCAAGAGATCTAATAGATCTCTGAAAATTCTATTTCTGGTTTGCTTGCTACCTGGACAGACACTCTATTACAGTGGGAATATTTTTTGATACTTTTATCTATCAACATGATTCAGAGATGTTTTTTCATGTGTTGTAGCCGCCAAAACGGCTTATAGATGTTGATCGGGTTTTCAAATTAAAAATCAGTGCAGGAAAAAAAACTTTGAAAATGTATTCAATGCAAGAATTGGAAGTCACACAGTAACAGTCAGTAGCCTGTATAGCCCATGTGTCTTCTAACCCAGACTTATATAGACTCATTCCTACCCCCTCCTACAAGAATTCTATACGTTGATTTAAAGCTATGGGTGTCGTTTTCTTACTCAAAAAAAGAGCTCCTTCAGTTTGTACCTGATCAATGCCTTCTTTGGTCAGCCACATGTGTTTGTAATTTATCTTGGAGCCAGGATGTCTCACTGAGGAAGGGTCCCGAATTAACATTCCTTTCTGCTGAGATCTATGCATCCTGTTCTTATGGCTGATTACAACAAATTTAAGCATATGTATATAAAATCGTATAAAAGTATAAAAGATACAAATATTACCCTCACAATTTCCCCCTTTGAGCAGATATGTGTGATCAGATCCAATGTCTTTTAGGTTTTTTTCAGGAAAGAGGATCGTCTACACATATTAAGCTCATCAAACATATTGAGGTTGTCTATACCCTGAAGAGAAGATATTATATTCCCCTAAGTCACAACGAGATACAAGTATTTGCTTCTTTGGTTTTCTGCAACATCTACCTATGACAAGCATTAAACATTTGATACATACATATATTATTAATATTAGCAATACACTTTGCATAATCATCTGTAATATCCCTGTCAGCCATCCACCTAGGCCTCTG
>JAODAL010054105.1:0-24839 GCA_025379985.1 Phyllomedusa bahiana | reverse complement strand
TTAAAAAGGCTCCAATTCCAAAAAATATTTCAATAGCAAACTGTTAATAATAAAGAATTCCACTACAATTCTACACTAAGTTTGTAACTTTATCCGTGTTCTTTTTAATAGACTTGTCTGTGTTCGCACCCGGGCCCCCCCCCCCACCCCCCCGCTCCCACCGCCGTGAATTTACAGTGGTAGATGCTGCTTTCAAATTCTCTAGCTAAACACATAAAATCTTCAAATCTCTAATCTAACTAAATTGGAAGGATCACAGCAATAGTAGAGGTTTCTCTGTGCAGAAATAGACAAAATTTCGCTGAGCTGTTTGGCCACAGGCAGACGCAGGTCCTATCCCTATGAGATGCTGAGAGACACTGAGGCTGAAACGGGAAAACGCTGTTCTATGTAAAACGAGGTCATGTGATTTTCCAGCCAATCGCAACCATACACATCCCATCATGACGTTGCACACACATCTCACCCTGCTCATTCTGTAATCTGATTTGCTGGCCGCCAAAATTTACAGGAAGCGCCGAAAAAGGCGCGATCTTAATAGATGAGCTCAGATTTTAACCTTAATTATCGCATGATCTGGAAATTTCGATCACCATAAAAACCTTGCCGATTTCAACTTTGTCGATAAAAATCGCTCAACACTATCAATAGTACCTAATAGTACCTAATATAACCCTGACAAACTCCAGCCTTATTATACCCCCGTTGGGTAATCAATCGTGCCCGGAATATTGTAAGTAAAAAGGATCGCAGTCACTTACCTTCATCCACAACAGCGTGTTCAAAATAGTTTCAAAATTCCTACTTTGGCTGTGGAATACAATGTTTATTTTTCTGATATTCAAAATATTGTCCATAAATACCTACCGGTATTATATGAAGACGATTTGTTGAAGCATATCTTATCTCAGGGCTGTAGAATAGTTGCTAAAAAATCACGTACTATTAGAGATTCCATCAGCCCCAAACTCTTTTGTTCTGCATCTACATCTGATAGCAATTGGCTGAGACATCAAGGCTACTATAAATGTGGTGCATATCCGTGCAAAACATGCATGTTTTCAAAAGTCACAAAGGGGTTTGGATTACAGGGACGACAGTATAAGATTAGACAATTTCTTAACTGTAATTCAGTGTCTGTAGTGTATATTATCGAATGTACACAATGTCATTTGTATTATGTGGGGTCAACTATTCGGAAGTTTAAGATACGGGTGTGCAAACACCTTAACTACATTCAGAACCCAGGTACACGTAATATCTCAAATGCTGCCCGTCATTTTATAAATGTACACCAATCCAATACAAAATTCTTTCGGGCGTTTGCCATAGAGAAAGTGTCATTAAAGAAACGTGGAGGGGATCTTATCTATCAGTTACGCAATCGCGAAGCATATTGGATAGTAACTCTTAATACTCTCTCACCTAAGGGGTTAAATATTCGCAATGAAATTTTGTATCATTATTGAATATTGCTTGGGTTTGTGCCTTTGTTATTTTTACATGTATGGGCAGTTCTTGTGTTTTTTCTGTTTTCCTCCGTTTATGTCATTAATGTACTTCTTTTATGTAATGTTTTTATATTTCAGCATGTATCTGTGCGTGTGGATCTTTTGTTTGCTCGTTGGGGGATGCTGCTTCTCTCGGGCTTCTCTGCCGGCAGGAGCGTCATCATAGTCTCGCGAGCTTTGGCTCCGTGCGCTCTTTCGCGCTTGCGCGGGAAGCGCATGGTTGGTCTGGCTTTTGCGCAGACGCTGGCGTTAGTTCCTGCTGTCGGCGCGACCGGAGATGAGGTTCGCTGCTGCCATTTGCTGGCGCAGATGCCCTACACAGGTGAGCTGTTTTATGCATCAATTATTATGTCTATTTAAGATCTATTTTGTATTCAGTGCATTGGGCCATGATGAAGGGGTTAAACCCCGAAACGCGTCGCCGACCATCCTATACCTGTGCTTGCTTGTCTTTTTTATATGGACTTGGTAAATAAAGTTTAATATTTTTATCACTGGCTATTGGATTGCTGGACAACCTTTCTTCTGCTGCGTTCACTCCTCCTTGCCTGCAGGGTCCGTGCAGTCCATACTGCTAGCGGTGAGCTGAAAAATCTTTTCTACTTGTTTATATAACTTATTTTGGCTCTGTTCACAGTCCCTCATATTTGTTTCTTTTAATTAAGAGTGTTTTTTTGATGTTTTGATATGACGTATCACGTTATAGTTTTATCATGTGACGTTAATAGACACTATATAAAAGAAGACATTTACAGCCAGCTACGATTAAGGACAGCATATGTCTGAAATGCGTCAGCGGTTGTGATCTGCCACAGTCAGTTAGACTGCATGCTTCCATTGATCCCTGCAAAGTGTGATATTCTGTTTGTAATTTTTACGTGGTTAATAAACTTATATTTTTAATGAGAATTCCGGAAGTGTGGTGGTGCATCTGCAATTTCCGTCATTACCTTGGGAGGATACGGCTCTCTCTTCACCAGGCACAAGTTAGTAGTAGAAACGGCTCACCTGGGATCCGAGGTATGCTAATCCAGACTGCTGCACAGCCAGGAAGGCAAGTCCTTTCTTTGATCCAAGCACAAAAAATGGTGGTGACCAGCGCAATCGGTGCAAGAAGAAATTACATCCAAGCGGGGTGAAATCACGATAAAATCCTCATATCTTTATTCCTTAATTTAAAAGCCAATATATCCATACAAATGAAACGGGGGACATCTCAGTAAGCGTCCTCGCTGCAGAGTGGACCGACGTGTTGCCTCCACCTTCTCTTCACCAGGCTCCATCTGTGAATTTACCTACAGGAATGCTGATCTGACTCAATATAATTTTTTTGTTTTTTGAAGTCACATGTTGGTACAGAAATTCCCATTGCAGAGTATCCCCATTAAAATTGAGCTAATACATATAAGGGAATGCAGGGAAATCTGTGCAAATTTAAGATCATGATTTAATTAGGAAATTACACCTCACTTCTCTTATACTAATATTAGAATTACTCCCTTTACAAGAGAAAATAATAAAATCATCAGCAAGAAGGCCACTGGGGATAAAAATTAGTAGTTTTATAGCCTTTTATGCACCATTATATTAATCATCCGTGTGTGAAAATTGCTTATTTCTTCCAAACACATGAATGAACAGTTCCTAAGGGAAATATCAGAAACAAATATTAATGTGTAAGTTCAACCAAATTATTGTAGCCAAAGTTATTAAGGACAGCTGGACTATCCCATTGCCTGAGAGATGTTCCCCTTCTCTCAGCCACTCATTGCCTCCTACCCAGTCAAGCTCTGCTCTACACTGATGAGGGGCAAAACCCTGAAAGCGTAATGTAGATGACATATTGGCTTGACTAATATTCCTTTTTGCTTCTCAAAGATTCAGTGAATCAGAAGTAAATTGAGGATTTGTTACAACCAATAGAGGGCACAGTGAGCTTCCCAGCTCCTTTCCCATAATGCCTTGTGATATGCAGATGCTTAGTAGTGGGCTAAAAGGCAATCAAAACACTACACACCTTAACTGGTGCTCTCCATAAGGAGAGATGTTGCCCTTATCTCCGCCACTCATTGCCTCCCACCGAGTCAAGCCAGTTTCGCTCTGCTCTACACTGATTTAGAGGCAAGACCCCAAAATGGCGTATGTAGATGAGCGATATTGGCTTGACTAATGTTCCTTTTTGCTTCTCAAAGATTCAGTGAATCAGAAGTAAATTGAGGGTTTGTTACAACCAACAGAGGTCACAGTGAGCTTCCCAGCTCCTTTCCCATAATGCCTTGTGATATGCAGATGCTTAGTAGTGGGCTAAAAGGCAATCAAAACACTACACACCTTAACTGGTGCTCTCCATAAGGAGAGATGTTCCCCTTCTCTATCCCATTGCCTTGAAAGCCTATAAGTGGGACTCCTCTTGAACAAAGTGTAGTTTCAAGAATTTGAGTATATTAGGGAATTACTGCTTTTTTTAAATACTTCTTTAAGTATTTTGATTGATTCAACCTTTAATTTTTGAGTTAAGAAACCTATTTTCAAACATTGAATTAATATGTGCCATAGGGCCAACCTATGAGACTGCAGTGGGACACTTTTTGAGTCGGGGCTCAGCCTATGTGGGAGAACTTATATAGGACTGCATTCTCAGCAAACAAGGGGACAAAAATTGGGCAAAGAGACAAATAAAGGGCATGAATGGAGAAATAAACATCAGGCATTTCTTTACATGTCTATGTCTATGTCTCTGCTATCTAGTTCCCTGGATTTTTGTCTCCCCTATTTCACAGTGTATGCTTTGTCTACCTAAAAACAAAATGTTCTTATTAAGACAAGCACAACTTGCCCATTTGTTACTTTAGCTTTGTCCTTTATCATCTTTATTGCTTGCTTGCCTAACATGGCATCTGTACACCAATGAAAATGAAATCCCTTTGGCAGGTATAGTGTTCTGTTGAACATAATGCGTTGTTGAGGACACAATCATTATACTAGCAAAACAGGTTGAATCCAACGATGTCATTTATTAGGTGGCACGAATGGAAACATTAATCTTTGTAGCCTATCCATTATTTTTCAACCTAATTGACATATATATATTTTAGATGGCGCTTCGATTTGCCATTTGCACTTTGCTAGTCTATGACATTTTTTAATGCTCCACAAAATTAATTTTGTAAAAAGCCCCTATAAATATCCAGTCTGCACTCTTTGTACTTTTGTTCAACAAACAGTTTTTTTTCTTAGATTTACTTTATGGCGCGATGTTTTGCTCAAAGCAGACATGGCATTTAACTAGCACATGAGAACATTAACATGATTCTAGTCTCTTAGGAAAGGGGGCTTTGTAATGTTCAGCGCTGGCATCTACATTTGGCACCAGATTTTAATCATCAAATATATTGGCATAGCAGTTTCCTTGCCTGCCAAAACCATAAATCCCTTTTACAACTTGTAAAGCGGATTATGTTGTCAGTTGTTTGAAAAACTTCTTTCCAAGTACTAGGTGTATATAATGAAATAGTCTTATTTCTGAAGATATTATTCAATAGTTTATGTGTAGTTAACAAGAATGTATATAGTGACAAGCTAATTTATGCATGAACAGGTATCTCACTTACTAAGGTAATGCTAGTCTATCAGAAGTGGGGTGCCTAACATAGAAACAAGTATGTAGTTGGTATTAGGCAGGAAGAAAGGTTGGCTTTGCACCACATATTGCCGATGTAACTGGGTGAGGTGGTTGGGGATAGGTGTTTATGCACTGAGATTATAGGCATTCCAACTTTCTAGGATCAACAGCTCTGACCTCAAGTAAGGGCAGAGGAAGAGATGCAGAAGCTGGTAGGGAATGTTATTTCAAAGGGTGTCCATCCTTTAAAAAGACCTGTAGCTTCTTCTTAAATGTCTGTTGCTGTGAATAATTGCACTCCCCATGAATTAACAATCCTGGAGTCTAAAATCTCTAAATTGCATTGATCTTTTGTTTTTCAAAAAGTGCATGATTAAATTATCAACTGGGTATTAACATTTGGGAATGTGTCCGTGTACAAGCAGAAATTGTCCAATCAGTGCTATCAACCAGAGTTAGTGTATGCAGAGACACACCCCTTTGACAACTGAATCAGTAACAGCAACAAGAAAATGCTCCAGGATTGTTAATTCATGAAAACACTAATATTTACTAAAAAATACACATCAGGAGATGTCATGGGTCCTCTTTAGACTGTATGCTTGTTCACAAACACTCACTTGCTTATCACCTATACAGGTGTTACATATAATAAATGTATTTACTGGCATACTCAGACATTTCCAGGCTGTGAATTTAACCTGTAAAATGTTTTGTTTTTTTTCCTTTAAACATGGAATTTTTATTAAAGGGTTTTTGGGAATAGAACATAAGAAGGGAATGGGAGGGAAGGGATAAAAGAGGTTCCAATAAACTTCAAGAAATTAACAACAAACAGTGAAACAGTAGTGGTAACATAATGTCATGGATATAATAACATCGATCGTGTTAGTTCAATATAATTGAGAGCCACCTAAACAGTTAGTCATTTTATGGATTACAGAGAAAAGAGCACTTCTGGATGGTCTCTTATAAAGTTTTATATTTGGAGCGAGGCAGAAATTTGGCAATTACCTTATTTAAAATACCTGGAATCCTTCCAAAATTCACATACTTGTTTTGGCGATTATATGCGGAGGTATAGAAAGAGATGTTTCACATCTATAATGAAAGTTGACTCTATCTATTACTTGTGTAGAATCCATTTCATATATCATCAACATTTTTCAGCACTTAAAGGGGTAGTCTCACCACGTTGATTAGCTTGAAATATGTAGGAAAGGTAAATAAAGACTATTACCGGATACATTGCTGTTCTGATTTTGCTACCTTTCAGAACTAAATAAGTTCTTATCTGCTGCTTGTGTACACAAGTTAACTTCTAGGATACCAACCATCTCTATCTGCTCTAGCAGCTCTGGCTGAGATGGTGATGCCACTCCCTGCTGTGTCTTATCAGGAGTTTGCTTATATTTCTTACAACTTTGGGGCTCTGTAGCCTTCTGCCCTGCTTTTAAACCATTCCATTACCAATTTCTCTCTAACGTGCTCAGCTAGGAATAGCAGAGCAGAAACATCAGCCACTGCTGTAAAACTACCAAAATGCTATACAGGAAGTGCGAGCCTGAAGCTGCCTGTGATGAACTTTCTGATGCGAAAAGCCCTATTACAAACTAGTGGTTAAGCAAAATTAAACTAACAAGCTAATCAATTCAAATGGTATGGGGGATTGAGCTCTGAGGAATATGGTGCTAAAATGACAGGAACTACTTCATAAAATGTCTGCCTAAAAAGATATGAATGTTGTACATTAATTTGATTTCTTGCATTTCAGAGAACTGATGCAGCAAGAGAAAAGTTTCGTAATGGGAGAGGCAAGTTTTTTTTTAATTATGGAGGATGTTTATCTAAATTGATGTAAGAATATAGAGTATGGTAAGTTGGTAGACAGATATGATGGAGGAGATGTAGGAAGGTGCAGCACTGTGGAGAGCTTTGTAGTTATGAGTAATAAGTTTTAATTGAATTATACAATGGAGGAGTAGTCAGTGCAATGAGTGGCATATGGCAAAATCATCATTGTAGCAGTCATACAGAAAGATGAGCTTGACTTCGGCATTCAGGATAGACTGGAGGTGGGAGAGCTCAGAGAGGGGAAGAACAGTGAGTAACAATAATCAAGAAAAAAAGAAAAAAAAACAAAACTTTCCATAGTTAGTAAAGGGCAAATTTTGGAGACATTTTAAGTTGCATGCGACATCAGTATGTAAATGAAAAAATATAAGAAGTAAAGGAAGACATGAACAGGGTTGCTTAGGAGTTATGGTAATAATATACACTCAAATGGAAACATCAGGTTTTGGTAGGTTAGTACAGTAGAATGTGGAAACAAAAGAGCCTGATTTTAGAGACAGCTGACAGAAAATCATCAGTGTTTTATAGTAATACAGGGATGATGTAATAGAAGATGGTATATAATTGGGTGCATCACTTGTGTCACCAAAAAAGGACCATCCCACTTCCCCTGTGGCAAAACACTTCCAGAGAGTTGAAGAAGATCTAAAGTGTACTTTTCCCCACCGAGGGTGGCACTCTTTGCTAACTGTAGCAAACAGCAAACCTCTTACTGAAATGTAATGTATAGATATGTCAGCATGCCGGTAAGTAGCTATAGAGCTTGCTCACATGCTGAGCCTGCACCAAAGACAGCAAGTGCCAGCTGATTATTACATCTTACACCTGCCACTAACACCACAGATCAGAGCTGGCTCTGATCCCTGATGATTAACCATTTAGATGTAACAGCAATGGCTATGGCACCTAAATGGATAAGGAATGGTGATGTGCACTGTTTCTCTCTCCAGTTGTCCCCTCAATAAGATTCCAGGGTGCCAATTGGTTACCATGGCAGTTGAAAATCTAATAAAGACTTCTATAGCCGTCATGTTAACACTTCTACAACTCAACTAAACTATAACAGAAGAATGAAGAACTCAGGCAATCCCTTTTGAGGCTAACTGAGTATATTTGATGGTGAGCTTTCGAGAGTACTAGCTCCCTTCTTCAGACAGGATGTTATACAAAATACTGAAAATCTCCTAAAACCCCTGGTCAGAGATACTCCCAGCTACATCCAGGACACCACAGACCTTCTTACAAACTCAATGCCCTCGGTCCACTTCCTGAGGGCACCATTTTGGCCACCATGGATGTAGAATCCCTGTATACAAACATCCCCACAAGGATGGAGTTGGAGCATGTCGGGCGTACCTGGAGAAACAAAACCTCCCAACCAAACCAGTCACACAGCTCATACAGTTCATACTCAGCCACAACTATTTTATCTTTAGAAAGGACCTATATCTACAGCGAATGTGAACTTCAATGGGGTCCAGATGTGCGCCCTAGTATGCAAACCTCTTTATGGCAGAACTGGAAGGAGCATATCTATCTACATGCACTATCAAACCCATGATGTACCTCCGTTATATCGATGATATCTTTGTCATCTGGACTGCGGGCTAGGAGGCCATACTTAAATTCCATAATGACTTCAATAACTTTCACCCCACCATTAACCTTAAACTTACCTATTCAGAGAGCAAAATCCACTTTCTGGATACCACAATACACATCAAAGACCACCGGCTGCTCACATCAGTATACCACAAACCCACAGACAGAACGGCCTGAGAAACGACAGCTTCCACCCCAAGCACACAAAAAAATCCATTATATACAGTCAGGCTATACGATACAATCGTATTTGCTCCAACAAGACAGTCTTGGATGTGAGGACAAAATTTCTTCAATTGGGATATAAACCAAAAGTGACTGACAATCAAATCAGCAACGCAGCAGCCATCAACAGAGACAGTCTTCTCACATACAAAGAGACCCAGAATGAAGAACGAGAGCCCCTAGTTGTCACCTACAACCCACAGCTGGAGATCCTACAAAGGATTGCCAAGGACCTCCAACCAATGCTACGTAGAGACAACAGACTTCAAGACATATTCCCAGTCCTCCCTCTCCTATCCTTTCGGCAACCACCAAACCTGTGGCGTATTATTGTCCGAAGTGCCCTGAAGGCCACAACAGAAAATGGCACCTCACCCTGCCTGCAAAACAGGTGCAAGACCTGCAGGCACATCCACACCATTGACAGTGTACCTGTCCCACAGTCACAGCGGGTGCACAAAATTAGGGGGACATTTTCCTGCAGGTCTAGCAATGTGGTTTATCTGGTAATGTGCATGCAATGTCCCAGCATAGGCCTCTATGGAGGGGAAACAGGGCAGAGACTCAGCCAGCGCATGAACTCACACAGATTCACTATTAATAACAGCAGAACTGATCTTCCAGTGGCCACACACTTTTCCAGAGAGGACCACTGTATTGAAGATTTGAAGATTGTGGTTTTAATGGGACATTTTAAAACACAACGGGAGAGGAAGGAATGGGAATTTAAATTAATACAAAAATGTAAAACTCTGCAAAATGGACTAAATATCCATGCCAGCTTTATGTCAAACTATGTGTGAACTGTGAGGACCACAAATCACGACCTGATGGCTAAGAGATAACAAACAGGAATTACTGTTGTCTCTGTCACGCCTCACAAGTTTCCAGATTGTTTATTTCTTGACCTGTTGTAAATGACTTCTTCACTTATATTGCATTTTGTTATTTTAAAAAGTTTCTTTGAAGGTCCATGTCTTTTGTGTATAAAATGTCTGTGAATTTTCAGTATCTTGTATAACATCTTGTCTGAAGAAGGGAGCTAGTACTCCCGAAAGCTCACTATCAAATATACTCAGCCTCAAAAAGGTATCGCCTGATTTCTTCACGCTTCTACTACTTTCTATGGCTAACACGGTACAACATTATACTATAAACTATAACAGAGTAATAGAAACGTCATCTTGGTACACCCTTCTACATTATTTATATAATGCAAAGTAGTACAAGCAATCAAGCCCCCTAATAGTCCAGTCCTGTAGGGGGAATGATTGCATAAGTAAATAAAAAAAAAGGTCTAAACATACAAAAAATATTACAAGTTCAAATGACCCCCCTTTTGCCATTTTACAAAAAAAAAATTAAAAGTTACACATAATTGGTATTGTCCGTAAAAGTCTCACATATTAAAATATAGCATTATTTATCCCATATGGTGAACACTGTAGAAGAAAAAAATCCAAACGCCAAAATTGTGGTTCTTTCACGTCCCTAAAAATTTGGAATAAAAAGTGATCAAAATGTCGCATGCATCTCTTGCAGTTGGCTCTGGCATTGTAATTATTTATTATGCTTGGTTCTGGTACTGTACTTAATCAATATATTTGGTTCTGGTACAGTAGTTATTTACTGTCATTGGTTCTAGTACCATGCTTATTTATCGCACCTGGCTTATAACAGTATTTTGAATGGTACAAATAAAAAACTACACTTCAGCCCGTAAAAAATTAGCCCTCACTCAGGTCCACAGGTGGAAGAACAAAAAAGTTATTAATAAAGAATGTTTTTATTTTTTTAAAAGTGCTCGTAAAACATAACGAAAACCCTACATATTTGCTGAAAAGTAAATCTTAATGGAGTTTTTGACCATATCATAGAATATAGTGAGAGATTTAAACAATAATGTATAATTTATTATATAAATTATAATTTATTAACAATAATGTATGTAAATAAACGTAAATAATTTTTTTTACATACATACATTATGAATTTTATATTAATATAAATATTTATGTATATAATCTCATAATGTACATAATTATGAGATGATTTATGTACATCAAGAACAAAGACCTACATTTCTTGAAACCTGTCCTGTGGTCTGACAAAAGTAAAATGTAACTGTTTGGCCAAAATTATAATCTATACGGTTGGAGGAAAAAGGGAGAAGCTTGGAAGCCTGAGAACACCATCCAAACTGTGAAACATGGGGGTGGCAGCATCATGTTGTGTGGTTATTTTGCTGCAGGAGGGACTGGTGCACTTCACAAAATAGATGGCATCATGAGGAAAGAAGATTATGTGGCAATACTGAAGCAACATCTCAAGATATCTGCCAGGAAGTTAAAGCTTGGGCGGAAATGGATCTTCCAAATGGAAAATGACCTGAAACACACTGCCAAACTGGTTACAAAGTGGTTTAAGGAAAACCAAGTCTATGTTTTGGAGTGGCCATCACAAAGCCCTGATCTCAAGCCTATTGGAAATTTATGGGCAAAGCTGAAAAGGCAAGGCAACTGTCATGGAGCGTGCTGCGACGCCCACTCCAGGTCGCTGCCGCCCCTGCTCCTCTGCGTGCTCCCCGGCCGCATACTTACCCAGCCACGCTCCTGCTTCCCGTCTCCACTCTGCTGACAGCTGGCCCGTGCACGCCCGCTTCTGTATTTAATGGGCCAGGGTAATTGGTTAATTGCCGGGCGCTGACCCTATATCTTCTGAACTCCTCCAACACTCTCTGCCAGAGTATTTCGTTAGTGAGTTCTGAGAGAGTGTTGGAGTAGTTCTTGTCTTCCTCTGTACTAGTCATTCCTGCTATCGTTTTCTGACCACGTTGCCTGTCACCTTCCCTGACCTTACCGCCTGTCCCCGACTACGCCTCTGTCTTACGATTCTGTACCACGCTGCACCCCGGCTGCCACCACAAGCAAGTAACGCCAGGGATAGCAACCTGGTAGTTTCCTGCCGAAACAAGTCCATCCCGCTTTGCGGCGGGCTCTGGTGAACACCTGGGGCTACTTAGACTCCGCTTCCTGGCGTGGCTTATACCATCACTTGCGGTGGTCCAGTGAATCCACTTACATCCGTGACAGTGACCTACAAACATGGCTCAGTTACACCAGTTCTGTCAGGAGGAATGAGCCAACATTTCTACCAACTATTGTGAGAAGCTTGTGGAAGGATATCCAAAATGTTTGGCCCAAGTCATGCAGTTTAAGGGCAATGCTGCCAAATACTAATAAAATGTATGTAAACTTTTGACTTTGCAGAAAGAAATTAAAATTCTCTCTCTCATTGTTCTGGAATTTGGCAAATATAAATAATTTTGGTAATCCTAATTGACCTAAAACTGGTAAGGTTTATTCTGATTTCATGTCAGGTAGTGACATGCATATGTATCTTTTTATATAGTGTATGTAAACTTCTGGTTTCAACTGTACATTTGTATCTGTAGGGTATTATAATATGGTGGGAAGTGCAGGTCTGATAAAGATAATTGAGGCTTTGTCTACTTCTATGACTTTTTATAGACATCAAAACTGAAACCCAACTGACTCAATTGTTAGTCAGCGGAGTCAGCCAGGTGCCATTGGTGCCCATTTTATAATGGTTCCAGTGGAGTGCACTGGTTTTTGTGATAGATGAAAACCACAGTGTAAATATTAACAGAACATTACTAAGTTCTCCAGGCTTTTAAACATGACTGTATTCTTTTTTTTTTTTTTTGTAAGAATTATGCTCTTGGCAAGTGACACTTCTCTTCCTCCTGATTTAATAGTTCATGCAAAGGGCAATATTCAGCAGACGGCTACACCGTGCACAAAAACAACACCTCCATAGAATGACAGAACTTGAAATCCTCAATTATAAAAAGAAACATAAAGTAACAGGCTTGTTAGTAGCAAAGTGGTACCAGATCCGTTTTCCCCAAGGAGACACAGACCTGATAAAGCTCTCAGTATGAGGATTTTCTGGCATTATGCATATATTAATTAAACATGTACACAATATATGGTACCTTTTTGCCTTAGAATTTTCAAATATGCAAAAAACTTTCTAAAATATATTGCATTTCATTTAAAAGGTCTTCAGTGGCATCAGGGCCATGTCTCTTCATTAAATGATAAGCTACAAAGCGTCAAAATATTTCTTGTGGCCAGGAAAGAGAATTCTGGAAGCTTTGAAATGTGAGTTGTGTAGAATTTGTAACTCTATAAAACACATGTCTACACCCATTAAGATGGAAAATGCTAGAGACCGTACTGTATAAAAGTTTGGATTACCTATTTGTCATATCACATAAAGCACAATTGACTGATTCTGAGGGTATGAACCAAAGCAAATTAGGAACTAAGTTGCCTTTTATAGACAAGTAGAGTACTATGTTTTACGAATTATGGGTAACATCTTTATCTTCTCTGTTAGTGAATGTATACTGAAGGGACCATCTGGAACTAGAGATTTTAATTTCCCCTAGGCAGTTTTTACATAATCTATGAAGGTTGTATTTTAACATTTCTATAAAAAAGTCTACAAACCTTACATTTCCAGGCAATGTTTTAGGCACTAGAAGCAATCAGTAAGCTTGACTTTAATAGAATGTTGGGCACCAATATGTTAATGCTTTGTAAACTGCTGCTTGAAAGAGCTCAATCTGGAACTGGGCCCTTAAGGCAGTATAAACCATAAAACAAGGCAGTAATTGCAGCTAAGCCTGCATCATATCTGCTTCACAACAACAGCTTATTGTCTATTTTTTTCCATGAATACATCCTGCACCATGTGTACATCTCATGACTTTTATTTTGAATAGTGGACATCTAGAATATCATCGTATGCGCTGCTTGAGGCATGGCAATGCTCCTACCAAATGCTGCATGTCACAGCATGTGTTATCCAAAGCTCATAAGTCACAGCAGAAAGCTTGTGTGCCCTTGATATTCATTGTGAATGGAGAGAAAAACATACTAACATGGTTGTGTGATATTTTGGATTTGAATGAGCTTCTAAGATACTGCTCAGTTCTCATGTCTCCCAGTCCCATAAGATTACATATTCTTCCAGTCACTATTGGGTTATATCGGGTTATACACGACCCACGTGTCGGGTGGTGGGCGCACCCGTACCCCCATTCCTCCGGCTGTGGATTTTCTGAGTGCCCTCCTAAGGCACGTGCGTGGCAGCTCAATATGTAAAGGGCACTGACCCTATTTTGCCCTGCCTCTTTCTTCTGTTCTTGCTGGATCCATAGTGCTCCTAGCCTATGTGTGAAAGTGTTCTCCTGTGCATTCCTGTGTTTCCGGTGTACCAGTCCTATTGCCTCTGTCCCTCGACCATGAACCTTGCTGCCTGCCCAGACCTTTCTGCCTGTCCCCGACTATGAGTCTGTCTTTTTGTACCGTGTACACTTCGGCTGCCACCGCAAGCAAGTCGCGCCATGTGTAGCAACCTGAGGGGCATCTTCCACAGTAGGTCCATCCCATCTTGTGGCGAGCTTTGGAGAAAACCAGTGGTTCCCTGGTGCAGATTATGTTATCGCTTATGGTGGCTCAGTGGATCCACTATCTGAAAAAAAAATGTCACGAGCAACGGTAGTGGATCCTCTGGACCATCGCAAGCGATGGCGTAAGTCATGCCAGGGTGTGGAATCTAAGTAGGTCCCAGTTTTCACCAGAGCGCGCCACAAAGCGGGATGGACTTGCTGCGGCGGGAGTCTACAAGGTCGCTACCCCTGACATGACTTGCTTGAGGAGGTAGCCGAGGTGTAACGAGGTACAAAATCGTAAGGCAGGCTCGTACTCGGGGACAGGCAGGAAGGTCAGGACAGGCGGCAAGGTTCGTGGTCAAGGACAAGCAGGAAGATCAGGGCAGGCGGCAAGATTCGTGGTTGAAGGACGGAGGCAAATGGTACGGTACACGGTAATCAGACAAGACTTCAGGAACGCTTTCTCAATAGGCTAATGGCACTAAAGATCCGGCGCTGGGCACAGGAAGGGGCAGGCTTTAAATAGGGCCTGCGACCGGCAATGGAATTTACCGGTGCGTTGGCCCTTTAAATATAACAGTTCCGGCGCGTGCGCACCCTGGGAGGCGGGCACGCAAGTGCAAAGAAGCAGAGACACAGTCAGGAGCATGGCCAGGTAAGTTGGAGCGAGGATGGGTCGTGGGGGCAGCCGTGACAGTACCCCCCCTATTAGGCCCCTCCCTCTTTCTGTCTTGGAGGAATTTGAGGACCAGGGTGCGATCCAGAATGTTGTCCTCTGGCTCCCAGGACCTTTCTTCGGGCCCGAACCCCTTCCAGTCAATGAGGAAATGTCGCTTCCCCCTGATCGTTTTCATGGCCAAGATTTCTTTTATGGTGAAGATGTTCATGGAATCAGCCACAGGAGAAGGAGGAGCAACTTTCTGGGAGAAACGATTCAGGATAACTGGCTTCAGGAGAGAGATGTGGAAGGAGTTTGGGACCCACATCATGGGGGAAATGCGGAACTTGTATGCCACAGGGTTGATGCGTTTCAGCACCTCGAATGGTCCCAGGAAGCGGGGACCCAGTTTGTAGCCGGGGATCTTGAGACGGATGTATCTCGCAGACAACCATACTTTATCTCCTGGAGAGAAGATAGGCGGGGGTCTTCTCTTTTTTTCTGCTTGCTTCTTAGTGCGAGCAAACTCCCATTGCAGAGACTGGCGTGTCTGATCCCAGATGGCAGTTAAGTTCTGGACCAAATCTTCTATGGCCGGGACCTCAGAGGGCACAGAGAGGGGGAGTGGTGGTTGTGGATGTCACCCGTAGACAATGAATAAGGGGGCGGCACCGGCACCGAAGTCTAAAGAATTGTATGAGAATTCTGCCCAACGTAACAGATTGGCCCAGTCGTCCTGACGAGCAGAAACAAAGTGCCGCAGATAGCTGCCCAGCATCTGGTTAAACCTCTCCACCTGCCCGTTGGTCTGAGGGTGATAGGCCGAAGAGAAATCCAGTTTTACTTGTAGCTGGTTACAGAGGGAGTGCCAGAACCTAGAAACAAATTGGACCCCCCGGTCAGAGACTATACGGCGGGCAGCCCATTTAGCCGAAAAATATGTTGAAAAAATATGCTGGCCAGACGAGGAGCAGAGGGTAGATCTGGCAGCGGGACGAAGTTGGACATCTTGGAAAAGCGATCCGTGACTACCCACATCACGGTATTACTGGAGGAAGGCGGGAGGTCAGTAATAAAGTCCATGGCCACGTGGGTCCAAGGACAATCGGGAATAGGCAGAGGCTGCAGCAGACCTGCCGGCTTGAGGTGGGAAGACTTGTTGCGGGCATAAGAAGTGCACGACTCCATGAATTCACGAACATCTTTGGCCAGACTGGGCCACCAATAAAAACGAGAGATGAGAGAGCAAGATTTCATCCCTCCCGGGTGTCCAGCCACTTGAGAGCAATGTCCCCAATGCAGTATCTTCTTCCGTAGAGCCGGGCGCACATAAGTCTTGCCCGGAGGGATTTATAGCAACTCTATGGGGGCAGCAGAGATTAGCCTTTCGGGAGGGATGATATGCCGTGGTGCTGGTTCGTCTCCTACCATGTCAGAGGCATGGGAGAGGGCATAAGCCTTGACGTTTTTCTCCGCGGGGCGGAAATGAATCAGAAAATTGAACCAGGGAAAAAATAAGGACCATCGAGCCTGGCGCTGGTTTAGATGTTGGGCCATCTGAAGATAGAGGAGGTTCTTGTGATCGGTGTAAATATTGACCGGGTTCGAGCCCCCTCCATGAGATAGCGCCATTCTTGTAGGGATAGCTTGATGGCCAGTAATTCCTGATCTCCAATGGCGTAATTTCTTTTAGCATAGGAAAAGGTTTTTGAGAAAAAAACACATGTGAGGGTCTTGCCTTTGGGACCCTTTTGAGTAAGCACAGCTCCGGCTCCCACTGAGGAGGCATCGACTTCCAAGAAGAAGGGTTTTTCTGTGTCCGTCGGTGTGAGTATCGGGGTAGTGGCGAACGCAGACTTTAGCTTGAGGAAAGCTTCTTCCGCAGCTCGCGGCCATAACCTTTGATTACTACCCTTTTTGGTTAAAGCCACTATAGGACACACCAGTGAGGAGAAGTGTGGCACAAACTGTCTATAATAGTTGGTGAAGCCCACAAATCTTTGTATGGCTCGGAGGCCCACGGGTCTTGGCCACTGCAGGACAGCAGACAATTTGGCAGTATCCATCTGCAGGCCTTTGTCCAAAATAATGTAGCCGAGAAAAGGGAGGCTTTTCTGGTGGAACAGACTTTTTTCGAGCTTGGCATAGAGGCGGTTAGCCCTCGAACGCCGGAGGACCTGTCGTACATGGATTATGTGGGACTCAGGATCGCGGGAGAAAATTAGAATATCGTCCAGATAGACAATGACACAGGAATACAGGAGGTCCCGGAATATGTCGTTGATGAACTCCTGGAAAACTGCTGGAGCGTTGCAGAGACCAAAGGGCATCACTAGGTACTCAAAGTGCCCATCGCGGGTGTTAAAAGCTGTCTTCCATTCATCCCCTTCACATATACGAATGAGATTATAAGCTCCCTGCAGATCCAATTTAGAAAATATCCTTGCTCCCCGAAGCCGGTCGAAGAGTTCAGTAATCAAAGGCAAGGGATACCGGTTCTTAATGCTGATCTTGTTGAGCCCTCGGTAATCGATGCATGGCTGTTGAGAGCCGTCTTTCTTCTCTACAAAGAAGAATCCAGCTCCAGCAGAGGAGGAGGACTTCCGAATAAATCCCTTCTGGAGATTTTCTTTAATGTAGGCCGACATAGCCTGCGTCTCGGGTACTGACAGCGGGTAGACTCGGCCCCGAGGCGAAGAGGTGCCAGGCTGCAGGTCAATCGGGCAGTCGTAAGGGCAATGCGGAGGTAGAGTCTCAGCTTGCTTCTCTGAGAAAACATCTGCAAATTCCTGGTATGGAGCAGGAAGGCCTGCCAAAGATGTGGGTGGTATTGAAGAAGCGGGAAGCACCAGGCAGGGTGCCACCAAACAGCGAGATCCACATCCTTGCCCCCAACGTAGGACTTCGCCTGTTTCCCAGTTGAGCACAGGGGCGTGCCGCTGCAACCATGGAAGACCCAGAAGGACAGACGAGGAGGACCGAGGGAGCATGTAAAACACCAGCTTCTCCTTGTGTAGTGCCCCTACCTGAAGGAGCAAGGGCTCAGTATGGTACTGGATTGGGTCACGGAGGATCTCCACACTGACAGAGGAGATGACAAGAGGCTTTTCCAGACGGACTACGGGGAGGTTGTATCTAGACACCAAGGCAACTGGAGTCCAGGAAGGCGGAAACTTGGAATTGAACTTCTGGTCCGGATCCGACGAGCACGGGCATGGTAAAACAAGGAGAGGACTTGCTCTCACCTAGGAACGCCTCTCCCACGTATCCTAGGTGCGTGTGTTTCCCGAACGCTGAGGACGAAGTGGGCAGCCCCAGCGGAAATATTCGGGCTGGCACAATAGAGGCCTAGATTTTCTTCACGCTGCTGGGTCAGCTCCTGTGGAGTCAAATGAGCTCTGTCCACTTGCATGGGTTCCTCCGTGGCCGGCAGGGAGGACAACTGTGGTGGCCTCTGGAATACAGGAGCTAGGCGGAGAAAGCGAGGACCCCTGGCAGGTTCGTGTTCCTGGTGGAGCTCTTCTCGCCGTTCAGAAAAACGGATATCAAGCCGAGTGGCCAAAGAGATTAGGTCACTCAAGGAGGAAGGCAGATCACGGGTAGATAAGGCATCCTTGATCTGGCTGGAGAGGCCTTTTTTTGAAAGTGGCGGCTAATGCCGCATCGTTCCATGATAGCTCTGAGGCTAGAGTGCGGAACTGTACCATGTACCGTCGCCCACTGAGGAGTCTCCTTGGCGTAGATTCAGTAGGGCAGTTTCGGCAGAAGAGGCTCGGACAGGTTCCTCAAACACGATGCGGAACTCGGTGAGGAAGGCGGCGAGGGTAGCCGTGACCGAATAGTCTCTGTCCCACAGATGGGTAGCCCAGGCCAGGGCTTTCCCGGAAAGAAGGCTGACCACGAATGCGACCTTTGACCTCTCAGTAGGGAATTGGTTCCCCACTTTTTCGATGTGCAGAGAGCCCCTGCAAGCAGACAGACGGAGCCTTGGACCAGCAGCAGGTGTGGAAGCCGAAGGTGCAGCGGACGTCATAGGAGCGGGTTGTTGCTGCTGGGTGGCCAGGCACTGCTGCATCATGGCGGAGAGATGGCTGAGTTGTTGGGCCTGCTGAGTGATCTGCTGAGATTGCTGTGCCACCATGGTGGTTAGGTCAGCGATGCTAGGCAGAGGCACCTTGGCGGGATCCATGGCCGGATCTTACTGTCACGAGCAATGGTAGTGGATCCTCTGGACCACCGCAAGCGATGGTGTAAGGCACACCAGGGAGCGGAATCTAAGTAGGTCCCGGTTTTCACCGCAAAGTGGGATGGACTTGCTGCGGCGGGAGTCTACCAGGTCGCTACCCCTGGTGTGACTTTCTTGCGGAGGCAACCGAGGTGTAACGAGGTACAAAATCGTAAGGCAGGCTCGTGTCGGGGACAGGCAGGAAGGTCAGGACAGGCAGCAAATTTCGTGATCGAGGACAAGCAGGAAGGGCAGGGCAGGCGGCAAGATTCGTGGGTTGAGGGACAGAGGCAAATGGTACAGTACACGGTAATCAGACAAGACTTCAGGAACACTTTCTCAATAGGCTAATGGCATTAAAGATCCGGCACTGGGCAAAGGACGGGGCAGGCTTTAAATAGGGGCTGCGACCGGTAATGGAATTTACCGGTGCGCTGGCCCTTTAAATTTAACAGTGCCGGCAAGCGCGTGCCCTAGGAGGCGGGGACGCATGCGCCGAGAAGCAGAGACAGTCAGGAGTGTGGCCGGGTAAGTTGGAGCGAGTGCGCCCGCGGCCCAACATGTGGGTCACGGCGCCACTTGCCCGCGGGGCATAGATGCGCCCATGACCCGCAGGAGGGGTCGCGGGGGCAACCATGACACCAAGATGCCGAATATCCAAGATGTCTCCTGGATGGTCACCTAGCAGTCCCATCAGATCGCCCGGCAGACCCAGCAGGTGGAACAATTGTTTCAGCAGCTTGTCACAGCCCAGCAGCAGCCTCAACCTGTGGCTTACTCAGCATCAGTCGCTCCATTGGCTCCAAACTGTGACTGTCAATGCTTAAAAAATTTGATTGGGACTCTAAAGTCTATAGGGGTTCATCACTCAGTGCCCCTTGCATGTGGAACTTATGGCAAATTAGTTCCCTACTGAACGTTCCGAGGTGGGTTTCGTGGTCAGTGTTCTCTCTGGGAAAGTCCTGGCATGAGCTACTTCCCTCTGGTACAGAGGCTATACAGTTATGGCCAATCTCCATGAATTCCTGGCCGAGTTCCATAGCATCTTCAAGGAACCTGCCCGTGAGTCTTTTGCTGAAACTGCAATGCTGAACCTGCATCAAGGGGACTCATTTGTCAGAGAATAAGCTGTACAATTCCATGCTCTGGCCTTGGAACTGTCCTGGAATGACCCAGCCCTAAGAGCCATGTTCAAGAAATAAAGGACGTGCTATCCAATCAAGATCTTTCATCTTCCCCGAGTGACCTTATCCACTTGGCCAATCGTATTTACGTGCGCTTTATTGAGAGACAAGAGGATTTCCATTAACAATGCAAACCGTCTAGACCCCGTCTGGCTTCAGTGTGTCAAAGGCCTCCACTGCTCCCTTTGCTGCCTTCTGCTGAAGAGCCAATGTAAGTGGACAGCCCACCTGACCCAGCAAGAATGGTCCCGTCAAAATGGGGGGAATATGTGCCTATACTGTGCCAGTCCTGAGCACTACCGCAGGAATTGCGTCCAACGTCTGGGAAACACACGCACCTAGGATACGTGGAAGAGGCGTCCCCTCCATGTCTGATCATGCCAGTGCAAATAATGACTGGTTTCTGCAGGAATTTCATGGATGCTTCCCTGGTGACTAAGTATTGCCTCCCGGTAGTCCGCCTAGACAATCCTCTGGCCATCTCCTCCATTAGCGGAGAATTTCTAAGTGACTCCATCAAATACCCTACTGAACCAGTATCTCTTCACATAGGGGTGCTTCTCAAGGAGAAGACCATGCTCTACGTGTTACCTGTAGTGTTGAGCGATTATTATCGACAAAGTTGAAATCGGCACGGTATTTAAATAGATTTTTTTAGATCACGCGATAATTTAGGTTAAAATCTGTGCATAATCTATTAATATCGCGCCATTTTCGGCGCTTCCTGTCATTTTGGCGGCCAGCAAATCAGCTTACAGAATAGAGCAGGGTGAGATGTGTGTGCGACGTCATGACTGGGATGTGTATGGTTGCGATTGGCTGGAAAAATCACATGACTTCGTTGTCCATAGAACAGCCCTTCCTGTTCATGATCAGTGTGTGTCAGCGTCTCATAGCAGTAGGACGTGCGCTCTGTCTCTGTCCAAACAGCTCAGCAAACAGCTCAGCGAAATTATTCTATTTTTTTTTCACAGAGACAGCTCTACTTTTAGCTGTGATCCTTAGAAGTTAGTTAGATCAGAGATTTGCAGTTTTAGGTAGTTAGGCAGAGAATTTTAAAGGAGCATCTACCGCTGTAAAGTCACGGGGAAAAGGAGCCGGGGGGGGGGGGGGGGGAGGGGGGCGGGCGGGGCGAACACAGACAAGCTCTATAAAGGATACTGGATATTGTACAGCCAAAACTTTGTTTAGACATTGCATTGCCTTATATTAGGACACAGATCCCTTTTTTAGTAACTGCAGGTCTATTTGTTAGGTGCAACACTCCACTTTTATTATCAGTATACATTTCAGATAGGTGTTCTTTTTCAATTTTGCCCAGTCCAGCTTTGTTGATGTAGCCACCTTGCAGTTAAATTTTAATCCATAAATTTTTAAGACACCACAGGTTGATAGGTGCCAAAAAATACCTTTTATTATCCCGTATACATTTCATATACGTGTTTTTTTTAACTTTGGCGCAGGCCAGCTTGGTTTATAGAGCCACTTTGAAGGTAAATTTGAATCCAGCAACTTTTAAGTCACCAAAGGTGTACTGATAGGTGCCAAAAATCCTTTTATTATCCGTTTACATTTCAGACAGGTGTTTTTTTTTCCCTTTTGGTCAGTCCCAAACTTTGTTGATAGAGCTACTTTGCAGTTAAATTTGAATATAGCAATTTTGTAGTCACCACAGGTGAATTGATAGGTGCCAAAAAATACCTTTTATTATCCTGTATACATTCAGATATGTGTTTTTTTTTCACTTTGGCGCAGGCCAGCTTTGGGTTTATAGAGCCACCTTGCAGTTAAATTTTGAATCCCAGCAACTTTGTAGTCACCACAGGTGAATTGATTGGTGGCAAAAATAACGTTTTTATCCGTATACATTTCAGACAGGGTTTTTTTTTTTTCCCTTTTGGTCAGTCAAGCTTTGTTGGGTAGAGCTACTTTGCAGTTAAATTTGAATACAGCAATTTTGTTAGTCAAACCCCAGGTGAATTGATAGGTGCCAAAAAATACCTTTTTTTTTATCCGTATACATTTCAGATATGTGGTTTTTTTTTCACTTTGGCGCAGGCCAGCTTTTTGATGAGCCACCTTGCAGTTAAATTTCAATCCAGCAACTTTGTTGTACCACAGGTGTACGATAGGTGCCCAAAAATACCTTTTATTTCCGTATACATTTTCAGACAGGTGTTTTTTTCACTTTTGGTCAGTCAAGCGTTGTTGTTTTTGAGCTACTTTGCAGTTAAATTTGAAATATAGAATTTTGTAGTCACCACAGGTGAATTGATAGGTGCCAAAAAATACCTTTTATTATCCCGTATACATTTCAGATACATGTTTTTTTCACTTTGGCGCAGGCCAGCTTTGTTGATAGAGCCACCTTGCAGTTAAATTTGAATCCAGCAACTTTGTAGTCACCACAGGTGTACTGATAGGTGCCAAAAAAATACCTTTTAATATCTGTATACATTTCAGACAGGTGTTTTTTTTTCCCTTTTGGTCAGTCAAGCTTTGTTGATAGAGCTACTTTGCAGTAAATTTGAATTTTAGCAATTTTGTGGTCACCACCGGTGAATTGATAGGTGCCAAAAAATACCTTTTATTATCCTGTATACATTTCAGATATGTGTTTTTTTCACTTTGGCGCAGGCCAGCTTTGTTGATAGAGCCACCTTGCAGTTAAATTTTGAATCCAGAAACTTTGTATTCACCAAAGGTGAATTGATAGGTGCAAAAAATACAGTTTTTTATCCCGTATACATTTCAGACAGGTGTTTTTATCACTTTTGGTCAGTTTAAGCTTTTGTTGAAGAGCTACTTTGCAGTTAAATTTTAATACAGCAATTTTATAGTCACCACAGGTGAATTGATAGGTGCCAAAAAATACCTTTTATTATCCCTATACATTTCAGATACGGTTTTTTTCACTTTGGCGCAGGCCAGTTTTGTTGATGAGCCACCTTGCAGTTAAATTTGAATCCAGCACTTTGTTTGTACCACAGGTGTACTGATAGGTGCCAAAAATTCCTTTTATTATTGTAACATTTCGACAGGTGTTTTTTTCACTTTTGGTCAGTCAAGCTTTGTTGATAGAGCTACTTTGCAGTTAAATTTGAATACAGCAATTTTGTAGTCACCACAGGTGAATTGATAGGTGCCAAAAATACCGTTTATTATCCGTATACATTTCAGACAGGTGTTTTTTTCACTTTTGGTTAGTCAAGCTTTGTTGATAGAGCTACTTTGCAGTTAAATTTGAATACAGCAATTTTGTAGTCACCACAGGTGAATTGATAGGTGCCAAAAAATACCTTTTTTTATCCCGTATACATTTCAGATATGTGGTTTTTTTTCACTTTGGCGCAGGCCAGCTTTGTTGATAGAGCCACCTTGCTGTTAAATTTGAATCCAGCAACTTGTATACCACAGGTGTTTTCGATAGTCCAAAATACCTTTTATTATCCGTATACATTTCAGACAGGTGTTTTTTTCACTTTTGGTCAGTCAAGCGTTGTTGATAGGCTACTTTGCAGGGTTTAAATTTGAATATTGCAAATTTTGTAGTCACACAGGTGAATTGATAGGTGCCAAAAAAATACCTTTTATTATCCCGTATACATTTCAGATACATGTTTTTTTCACTTTGGCGCAGCCAGCTTTGTTGATAGAGCCCCTTGCGGTTTAAATTTGAATCCAGCAACTTTGTAGTCACCACAGGGTGTACTGATAGGTGCCAAAAAACCTTTTATTATCCGTATACATTTTTAGGACAGGAGTTTTTTTCCCTTTTGGTCAGTCAAGCTTTGTTTTATAGAGATACTTTGCAGTTAAATTTGAATATAGCAATTTTTTTAGTCACCACAGGTGAATTGATAGGAGCCAAAAAAAACCTTTTATTATCTGTATTTCATTTCAGATATGTGTTTTTTTTCACTTTGGCGCAGGCCAGCTTTGTTGATGAGCCACCTTGCAGTTAAATTTTGAATCCAGCAACCTTTGTAGTCACCCACAGGTGTACTGATAGGTGCCAAAAATAAACTTTATTTTCCGTATACATTTCAGTCAGGGTTTTTTTTTCACTTTTGGTCAGTCAAGCTTTGTTGATAGAGCTACTTTGCAGTTAAATTTGAATACAGCAATTTTGTAGTCACCACAGGTGAATTGATAGGTGCCTAAAAAAATATTTTATTTTCCGTAGACATTTCAGAAGTGTTTTTTTTCCTTTTGGCGCAGGCCAGCTTTGTTGATAGAGCCACCTTGCATTTAAATTTAAATCCAGCAACTTTGTAGATCACCACAGGTGTACTGATAGGTGCCAAAAATACCTTTTATTAACCCGATTAACATTTCAGACAGGTGTTTTTTTTTCCCTTTTGGTCAGTAAGCTTGTGATGGCTTTTTGGGGAGTTAAATTTAATATAGCAATTTTGAGTCACCACATAATTTAGGTCCCAAAAAAATACCTTTATTACCCCGTAACATTTC
>JAODAL010054104.1:0-24840 GCA_025379985.1 Phyllomedusa bahiana | reverse complement strand
TAAAATGGCAGATACATTGATGATCTTCTAATTATTTGGAAGGGAGATGTATCTGCCATGCCCTCATTTGCGCTATATTTTAACAATAATATTTTAAACTTAAAATTTACATTCAATTTCAATATTCATACAGTTTCTTTTTTGGATTTACAACTGGTAGGTATAGAACAACAAATGATTAGCTCGTCTACATACAGAAAACCTACATCAGGTAATACGATACTGCATTTTAAAAGCTATCATGGCAAATCTACTCATAAGGCAGTACCCATGGGTGAGCTGTTGCGAGCCAGGCGTAACTGTAGCAGTCTAGAATCATTTCATCAAGAATCAAAAGAGATAGAAAACAGGCTCAGTGCACGCGTTCATCCTAGAGGTCTTCTACAAAATGCTTATCATAGAGCTATACGGAGGGATAGGAATAAGCTATTAGAAACTAAATCAGTAACTTCTTCATCGTACAATTTCCCACCTCGGTTAAATACAGCAGGCAATTTAATGAAATTTAAAAAATTGTCAACAAATACTTACCTATTCTATATGAAGACAACATAATTAACGAAATTTTGACGGAGGGCCACCGTGTAGTATCACGTAGGGCCAAAACCTTGGGAGACTCCCTTACATCTAATAATTTCCAACAATATCTCCAACAGCCAACGTGGCTTAAATACAAGGGGTTCTTCAAATGTGGCACTAACCCCTGCCGTACTTGCAAATATGCATTAATATGTAAAGAGTTTAGTGACTCTGGTAACACGAGCAAATTTCCTATCCGTAGTTACATTAACTGCAATTCTCATCATCTAATTTATGGGGCAATATGTCAATCATGTAATTTACTCTATGTATTTAGTAAAATGATGAAGCTCAATTTTAGATTATTTGATCACATTTATGACGTAAACACCAATTCTTTTAGAAATAAATCTAATTTAACTAACCATTTTATACAAGTCCATAATTGTGATTTCAGTACTTTAAGGGTTTTTGGTATAGAACAGTGTGTTCGTTCCAATAGGGGTGGGGACTTAGAACGATATCTCAGGGATAGGGAAGCATATTGGATTATGACATTAAATACATTGGTTCCTTATGGATTAAATTTACGACGAGAGATTATGTTTCATTATTGACATCCAATTAATTAATTTTTCTGGTTCGTATAGTTTGCAAAATTTTGTATTTTATGTATATCATTTATGTTGGGTTATTTACTTCTGTCATTTCAACATGTGAGCTTGTTTTTATGCCCTCTTAAGATCGTTACTATATCATACTGTACTATGTTAAACTAATCACATAAATGTATTATTCAATTCCACTCATTGCTCTGTGTTGCCGTTGCCCCACTCTACTGGGTGGTAGCGCTTATCCTGTTACCTAGATAGCGGGATGGGCACGGGTATTTCTACCTTGTCCACGTCCCTGTGCGCGCTCGGACCTTTGTGGCTCACGCACGCGCAGTGCCGCGGATTTCCCGTTTGCCATTACTAGGCTGCGGCCTGTGTTGCGCATGTCCGGATATAACGTCACTTCCGGCTTCGCCATGGTTACCTCAGCTTGTTTGCGCTCCACACGCGGTTTATTGTGGCGCCGCGGCAACACAAGGTAAGAGTAGGCGGGCATTTAATTAAGTTAGTGAGCTCACATGTGTATTGTCTGATGGTTACGTGCATATAAGAAAACACTTCATTTTGTGTTAGACATGCTATGAGTAAGGGCGTTTGTTCTGCTAAGCCCGAAACGCGTTAGCTGTTCTCCCTCTGTGCCTCTGTGACTGTCCACTACTTGTTATGTTACTGGTGAGTGCATTAGTTGTTTTGGAAATCTTTTTAAACAATCAATAAATATGGATATATTTTAAATATATTTGGGTGCGTGCTGGAACCTTTATCTCTCATTGTGACTTTGCTGCCGTTCCTTGGGACTGTGCATCCGTGCACTGCACCTTATGCAGGACTGTGGGCTGGCTCATCTCCTCTCAAACAGTGCACCTTCTCTCGTACCTCTACCTCCATGTCCTACCCCCCTCTTTGCTCACTTACCACCTGAATTTTGCTGCATGTTCAGAAATATAAAAATTTGAGAAGGTATGGAAGAGTTTTGGAAAATCTCTTATTAAAAGACGGCAAATCACAGCTATTCTCAAATTCCTCAAATCAAAACAAAATTGCTGGATTCAAATTTTATTGCAAATATCAACAAAGCTTGACTGACCAAGAGTGAAAAAAACACCTGTCTGAAATGTATACGGATATTAAAAGGTATTTTTGGCACCTTTCAATTCACCCGTGGTGACTACAAAATTGCTGTATTCACATTTAACTGCAAAGTAGATCTATCAACAAAGCTGGCCTGCGTCAAAGTGAAAAAACACGTATCTGAAATGTATTCGGATAATAAAAGGTATTTTTGGCACCTTTCAATTCACCTGTGGTGACTACAAAATTGCTGTATTCACATTTAACTCCAAAGTAGCTCTATCAACAAAGCTGGCCTGCGCCAAAGTGAAAAACACGTATCTGAAATATATTCGGATAATAAAAGGTATTTTTTGCACCCTTCAATTCACCTGTGGTGACTACAAAATTGCTGTATTCACATTTAAAGGGGTTGTCTCACTACAAGGATTGCTTTTTATGTTAAAGATCTTGCAAAAACAAGTCACTTTGCAATATGTGTCCATTAACAGTGCCCTACCTATTCCCAGATATCCGCTCTTGTATGGGCTGCATCAGCTCCTCAGGTTGCTATAGCTACAGACCTGTTTGATCTATCCTGATAGGCTGCCAGCACTGGTTGCTATAGCGACAGACCTGGCTTCTACTGCAGCCCAGTAGAAGCCAGTAAACACGCCCCTGAATTCAAAGTGAAACCAAGAAAACAGGACTGAGGTAAGATGAATCAGTGTTGTGAGACAACCCCTTTAAGTGCAAGGTGCCTCAATGAACAAAGCTGTAGTGCGCCAAAGTGAAAAAACACGTATCTGTAATGTATTCGGATAATAAAAGGTATTTTTTGGCACCTATCAATTCACCTGTGGTGACTACAAAATTGCTGTATTCACATTTAAGTGCATGGTGCCTCAATGAACAAAGCTGTAGTGCGCCAAAGTGAAAAACACGTATCTGTAATGTATTCGGATAATAAAAGGTATTTTTTGGCACCTATCAATTCACCTGTGGTGACTACAAAATTGCTGTATTCAAATTTAACTGCAAAGTAGATCTGTCAACAAAGCTGGCCTGCGCCAAAGTGAAAAAACACGTATCTGAAATGTATTCGGATAATAAAAGGTATTTTTGGCACCTTTCAATTCACCTGTGGTGACTATAAAATAGCTGTATTCACATTTAACTGCAAAGTAGATCTATCAACAAAGCTGGCCTGCTCCAAAGTGAAAAAACACGTATCTGAAATGTATTCGGATAATAAAGGTATTTTTGGCACCTTTCAATTCACCTGTGGTGACTACAAAATTGCTGTATTCACATTTAAGTGCAAGGTGCCTCAATGAACACAGCTGTAGTGCCCCAAAGTGAAAAAACACGTATCTGAAATGTATTTGGATAATAAAAGGTATTTTTTGGCACCATTCAATTCACCTGTGGTGACTACAAAATTGCTGTATTCACATTTAAGTGCAAGGTGCCTCAATGAACAAAGCTGTACTGCGCCAAAGTGAAAAAACACGTATCTGAAATGTATTCGGATAATAAAAGGTATTTTTGGCACCTATCAACCTGTGCTGACTACAAAATTGCTGGATTCTATTTTAACTGCAAGGTGGCTATATCAACAATGCTGGAATGGGCAAAATTGAAAAAGAACACCTATCTGAAATGTTTCCTGATAATAAAAGTGGAGTTTTGCACCTAACAAAGAGTCCTGCAGTTACTAGAAAAGATGTGTATCCTAATATAAGTTCAGGCTGCCCAATATCCAGGAAATATTTCAATAGAAAACTGTTAATAATAAAGCTATTGCAGTGCAATGTCCACACTAAGTCTTGGTGAACTATATCCAGTATTCTTTATAGAGCTTTTCTGTGTTCGCCCGCTCCTCCCCGTGACTTTACAGCGGTAGATGCTCCTTTAAAATTCTCTACCTAACTACATAAAATCTTTCAATCTCTGATCTAACTAAGTTGTAAGGATCACAGCTAACAGTAGAGCTTTCTCTGTGAAGAAATAGAATAATTTCGCTGAGCTGTTTGGACACAGGCAGAGCGCACGTCCTACTGCTATGAGACGCTGAGAGACACTGATCATGAACAGGAAGGGCTGTTCTATGTAAAACGAGGTCATGTGATTTTTCCAGCCAATCGCAACCATACACATCCCAGTCATGACGTTGCACACACATCTCACCCTGCTCTATTCTGTAAGCTGATTTTCTGGCCGCCAAAATGACAGGAAGCGGCGAAAATGGCGCGATATTAATAGATGATGCACAGATTTTAACCTAAATTATCGCATGATCTAAAAATTTCGATCAACATAAAAACTGTGCCGATTTCAACTTTGTCGATAATAATCGCTCAACACTAGTGCCTAGTTCTTTACCTGTACATGATAGGTGGGGAATAAACAGGATACATAGGCAGTTTATAGTGAAATTAACACATATTACATACAAACAGGTGTCTAGCACTTTACCTGGTCATGATAGGTGGGGAAAGAACCGATACTGGGGCAGTTTATAGTGAATATAACACATATTCATATAAATTGGTATTTGGAACTTTACCTGTGCATGATAGGTGGGGAATAAACATATACTTGGGCAGTTTATAGTGAATTGAACACATATTCATATAAATTGGTATTTGGCACTTTACCTGTGCATGATAGGTGGGGAATGAACAGGATATAATGGAAGTTTATAGTAAAATTAACACATATTCCATAGAAACAGGTGTCTAGTACTTTACCTGTGCATGATAGGTGGGGAACGAATAGGATATATAAGCAGTTTATAGTGAAATGAACACATATTCCATAGAAACGGATGCCTAGCACTTTACCTTTACATGATAGGTTGGGAATGAATAGGATATACAGGCAGTTTACAGTGAAATGAAAACCTATTCCATAGAAACAGGTTCCTAGCACTTTACCGGTGCATAATAGGTGGGGAATGAACAGGATACTTGGGAAGTTTATAGTCAATTGAGCACATATCATATAACTTGGTGTTTGGCACTTTACCTGTGCCTGATAGGTGGGGAATGAACAGGATATAGTGGAAGTTCATAGTGAAATGAACACCTATTCCATAGAAACAGTTGCCTAGCACTTTACCTGTGCATAATAGGTGGGGTATGAACAGGGCCGGACTGGGAATAAAAATCAGCCCTGGCACTAAGCCCCCACCAGCCCACATACAATATCCGTTTAAAAAATTCCCCTTGTTCTCGCACCTCGCCACTTTCTAAAATAAACTACACTATAAAGGTGCTTTCACACGGAGCATTTTTGGTGCATTTTTTATTTGTTTTGGCGTGTTTTTGTGCAGAAAGGCAGAGCAGTTAATGCTGTACATTTCTGCACAAAAAACGCATCAAAAAATGCACCAAAAACGCTCAGTGTGAAAGCAGACTATACACAAGCAAGAAAGAAACAGTGGTGCAGAGAAACCCCTCATCACAGAGTCAGGTGTGCACTTGCTTTACAATCCGGGACAAGCCTACACTGACACTACATAAGCACCAACATAACTTACAACCCTACCAATGACATCACCAGTAGTCAGGTCACCATGACATGAATACAGCACTGATTCAACATAGAATAAAAATTACCCCTGACAGCAGGGACTCACAGGAGACGTCATCTCTGATGGGAGTTGTCTTCTTCTCCTTTTCTTCTGGCCCAAACCTCCATGATGTCTTCCCTGATGAGTAGTTTCCTTCCATTTCTTTCTCTGTCCGGTACAGCATGCAGTGTCTTCTTCTAGTGGTCACTACTCGTCTCTGTAGAATTTACCACAAATACATCTTAGACTCCTCTCTTTTCCAGCACTTTCCTATCAATTCCCCAAACAGCGTATGTTAGACCCTAAAAAATTAGAAATTAAAAAATGTCAGATAAGTGGCATGTAAATAGGTAGACCCCCATTAGGTAGGTAAACAGGGCCTTCCTCCATTAATTTGGTAGGTAGACAGGGCCTACCCCTGTAATTAGTCAGGTAGCTGGGGCTGCCCCCAGTAACTAGCCAGGTAGCTGGGGCTGCCCCCAGTAATTAGCCAGGTAGCTGGGGCTGTCCCCAGTAACTAGCCAGGTAGCTGGGGCTGCCCCCAGTAACTAGCCAGGTAGCTGGGGCTGCCCCCAGTAATCAGCCAGGTAAGGCTAGTAATTAGCCATGTAGGGCCAGTAATTAGCCAGGTAGGGCCATGGGCAGTAATTAGCCAGCTAGGGCCAGTATGTATGCAGTCAGGGCCAGTATGTAGGCAGGCAGGGCCAGTATTTAGCCAGACAGGGCCAGTATGTAGCCAGGCAGGACCACTAATAGGCAGGCAGGGCCAGTATATAGGCAGGCAGGGCTAGTATATAGACAAGGCCACTTATAGGTAGACAGGGGCAGTAAATAGGTAGACAGGGCTGGTATATAGGCAGACAGGGCTGGTATATAGGCAGACAGCGCAGTATATAGGCAGACAGGGCAATATATAGGCAGACAGGGCTGGTATATAGGTAGACAGGGCAGTATATAGATTGACAGGGCTGCTATATAGTCAGACAGGGCTGGTATATAGGTAGAGAGGGCAGTACATAGGTAGAGAGGGCTGGTATATAGGTAGACAGGGCAGTATATATGCAGACAGGGCTAGTAGTTTAAAAAAAAAACAAAAAAAACCAATACTTACTTGATGTCTTTCCCTCCTCTTCTGTCATCTTCCCCGGAGCGCTGATGGCAGGTGTGTGCGAGACGTGGAGAGGGCGCGCGCTGACATCATCACATCGCGCACCTGCCCCGCGGCCTCCTGGGAGCTGAACAGGCGGGATCAGAAGATCCCAGCTGTTCAGCCTCGGCCGCTGCTTGCACCGCGCGGTGCAGGCGGCGGCCATGATGGCTGCATGGCTGGGTCGGTGACCCGGCCGTGCAGCCGTGTGGCGAGGGGGGCCTGTCGGTCCCCTGCCACAGGGGTCCGGTCGCTGATGCGACCATTGCGGCCCCTGTAGTGCGCCACAGACCGGCGCAGGGACTAAGGGCCCGCTGGGCAAATGCCCGGTTTGCCCTATGAGCAGTCCGGACCTGGGTATGAACAGAATCCTTTGGGCAGTTTATAGAGAATTGAACAAATATTCATATAAATTGGTGCTTGGCACTTTACCTGTGAATGATAGTTGGGGAATGAACAGGGAATATAAGCAGTTTATAGTGAAATGAACACATATTCTATAGAAGCAGGTGTCTAGCGCTTTACATGTGCATGATAGGTGGGGAATAAACAGAATAAATAGGCAGTTTATTGTGAATTGAACACATTACATGTAAACTGGTGCCTTGCACTTCCCCTGTGCATTACAGGTGGGAATGAACAGGATATATATGTAGTTTTAGTGGAATAAAAACATATTCCATAGAAACAGGTGCCTAACAATTTTCTTGTGCATGATAGGTGGTGATTGAACAGGATATATGGGCATTTTATAGTGAAATGAACACATATTCCATAGTATCAGGTGCCTAGCATGTTACCTGTGAGTGATAAGTGGGGAATGAAAAGGACATATAGGCAGTTTATAGTGAAATGAACTCACATTACATAGAAACAGGTGCCTAGCACTTTATCTGTACATGATAGGTGGGGAATGAACAGGAATTATAGGCAGTGTATAGTAAAATGAACACATATTCCATAGAAACAGGTTACTAGTACTTTTCTAGTGTATGATAGGTGGTGTATGAATAGGATATAATGGAAGTTTATAGAGAAATGAATACCTGTACTTGATAGGTGGGGAATGAAAGGAATATATAGGCAGTTTATTGTGAATTGAACACATTCCATATAAATTGGTGCCTTGCACTTATCTTGTGCATTATATGTAGGCATTTTATAGTGGAATGAACACATATTCCATTGGGAAAGGAGCAATGGGAAAAAATAGGATATGTAGCTATTTATATTGAAATTATTACATAGGAACAACTGCCTAACATTTATCATGTGCATTAAATATGGGGAATGAATACAATTTATGGCTATTTTTTTTCTTTATACAATAAGTCCTGAAATAAATCCAAAGTATTTTCAGAAATTAGAAATCAAAATTGTAGTATTGATGTCAAGTACATTTTAAGTTAGGATTAGTAAACTAGGCAACATGCAACGGTACACCACAAAATTAGTTACCCATACTTACAGAATGTTATCAAGTGTACACACACACACAGAGACACAGGCACAGACACACACACACCCACACACACACACACACACACACACAAACACACACACTCTATACAGGCCACCCTTTCTGTCGTAAGACCCTGGTTGGTAGATAGGGTTAACAGTAGTTAAAACCCCTCCTAGAAAAGGTCCCAGGTATGTACATTTAAAAGGTTCCAAGTAGGTTGTCAAGGCCTAGAGTGGTAGATAAATAATCATGCAGGGCCATAGGTAGGGACTTTAGGTAGGTGGGTAGACAGTCAAGTCACCAGGTAAGTAGATAGGCAATGCCCTAGGTAGATAGGTGAATGGATAAGACCCCTGGTAGGTAGGCCCAAGGTAGGCAGGTAGACTTCCGTTAACTTGATAGGCCCCAGGTAGGTAGGTCCAAGTTAGGTAGGTCCCAGGCAGGTGAGCAGGCCCAAGGTAGGTAGGTTGGTAGGCTACAGGTAGATTAGTAGGCCACAGGTAAATAGACACTAGATAGGCCCCAGGTAGGTAAGTATGCCACTAGTAGTTGAGTAGATAGGCCCCATGTAGATAGATATATGGTAGGTAGGTCCCAGCTAGGTAGGTAGATAAGCCCCAGGTGGGTAAGTAGGTGGTAGTGAAAGAAGCCTTTACAAGGCTTCAACCATTCTGTTAAAAGATTGGCACACTGCGTTCTCGTCACCATGGTACCAGTCGAGTGAGAAACAGTGTGCAGCATCGTTTCATATTAGTTTAGATGCTACAACATCTAAAGCTTTAACAGCAGGGAACAGAGCCGGATCCTTTCCCAGCTGTTACCAGTGGGTGTCAGCTGCAATTTGCAGCAATCTAGCTACCTAGCCCCAACTGACACTATTACATACTCATATGTCAACTGTTGACAAGAAGTTAAAAGGGTCTGATGGGGAAGGCAGAGTGGATGATGGAGTGGGGGCTTGAAGTAGAATAGTTTAAAGTTTATTATTCACCAAGAACAGGGTAAAGGCTATCCAAAGGTTGAATGCTTTGTCAATCAATATTGCTAAATTGTATGACTCTTTCATGAAGCAAAAGAGAATTTACTTATTTATTCTAGCTCTGTGCCCATTCCAAATTACATTTCTTAAGAGTCTGGATTTTATGTATGTTTGGTAAAATTATGAGATATGGAATACATCTAGAAATATATATAAATTTAGGGAGGAGGAGCATCTTGAAGACATTAATTCTGGCAAGTCAAGATAATTGGAAAGAATTGAGGCATTTTGTTTCCAATTACAATGAAGAAAATAAGGAATATTAATTTGCTTTGATGGTTTTGTCAGGAGAAAGAGCAAGCTTTATGCCTAGATTGTCTATTTCTTTCCCTGCTCAATTAAATCCAAACTTTACCAACGCTGCTTTCTGGTTGGATCTATTTGTTAAAGACATCAAGGAGGATTTGGATTTATTTAATTTATAATGGCATCGTTTGAAGAAAAGATCTATGTTTTCAATAGTGGCAGGTAATGAGTAGTTGGAAGAGGAGCATAGAAGCAGGACATCATCTGCAAATAAAGTTATCTTATGTTCTCTATGATTGACTCTTATGTCCTCTATATTCTGTTTAGATCTGATATTTTCGGCCAATGGTTCCATGCATAAGATAAAAATAATGGGGGAAAGAGGGCATCATTGTCTGGTTTTCTTTGAAGGGGTGAATGGTTGAGACAAAAAGCATGTGTTTAAGACTCTAGATGAAGGAGTTGTATACAGAATGCGAACTGCTGAGGTTATGTAAAACTTATTTTAGGCATTTCCAGTTCACTGTCAAATGCTTTTTCAGCATCCAGTGAAAAAGCTAATTTAAAGGAGATTTGGAAGCTATTTGTATGAAATCTACAGTGAAGGAAATAATTATTTGATCCCTTGCTGAGTGTGTAAATTTGCCCACTGACAAAGACATGTACAGTCTATAATTTTAAGGGTAGGTTCATTTTAACATTGAGAGATAGAATATCCAAAATAAAATCCAGAAAATCACATTGTATAAACTATATAAATTTATTTGCATTTTGCAGTGAGAAATAAGTATTTGATCCCTCTGGCAAACAAGACTTAATACTTGGTGGCAAAACCCTTGTTGGCAAACACAGCAGTCAGACTTTTTTTCTAGCTAATGATGAGGTTTGCATATATGTCAGGAGAAATTTTGGTCCATTCCTCTTTGCAGATCATCTCTAAATCACTTGGAGCTTAAACTCCCTACGTGAGTTTTCTATGGGGTTAAGGTGTGGAGACTTGCTAGGCCACCAACACCTTCTCCCAATCACTCACAGAATCATGCAGGTGTTCATTGGCAAACTTCAGATGGGTCTGCACATGTTCTTTCTTGAGCAGGGGAACCTTGCGGGCACTGCAGGATTTTAAACCATTACAGCATAATGTGTTACCAATGGCTGTGGTCCCAACTGCCTTGAGATCATTTACAAGTTCCCCCATGTAGTTTTATGCTGATCTCTCACCTTCCTCATGATCAAGGATACCCCATGAGGTGAGATTTTGCATGGTGCCCCAGATCGATGTCGATTGGCAGTCATTTTGTATTTCTTCCATTTTCTTACTATTGCACCAACAGTTGTCTCCTTATCACCCAGCATCTTACTTATGGTTTTATAGCTCATTTCAGCTTTGTGCAGGTCTATGATCTTGTCCCTGACATCCTTAGAAAGCTCTTTGGTCTTGCCCATGTTGTAGAGATTAGAGTCTGACTGATTAACTGAGTCTGTGGACAGGAGTCTTTTATAAAGGTGACTATTTAAGACAGCTAAAAAGACAGCTTGTATTAGATGTATTTAAGACAGCTGTCTTTAATGCAGGTAATGAGTTGATTAGGAGCATCTAACTGGTCTGTAGGAGCCTGAACTCTTAATCATTGGTAGGGGATCAAATACTTATTTCTCTCAGCAAAATGCAAATACATTTATATAATTTATACAATGTGATTTTCTGGATTTTATTTTGGATATTCTATCTCTCAATGTTAAAATGAACCTACCCTTAAAATTATAGACTGTTTATGTCTTTGTCAGGGGGCAAACTTACACAATCAGCAAGGGATCAAATAATTATTTCCCTTTCACTGAAAGACATCCTTGATCATCTTAGCTAAATCCCCTGGGATCACTTGGTCTGGTGTATGATTGTGGAAGGAATTCATTACTTTAAAGGGAGAATTTTAGCACAGAGCTTGATGTCTGTATTTGGAAAAAAGATTGTAGTAAATTTGCTTGGTGGGGCTTGTGGTTTTTCCCGGTTTGGGGTAGTTATATTTCAATTAAAAGTTCTTTTGGTGATGATGAAATGGAAGTTATTTGAAAGTTGAGGGGTAAGTAATCCACTAAACTTTTATTGGTTGGTCTCATGATTTTCAAAGTCCACGTAATTAACTCTGGATGAGGAGGTCAGGATGGGAAAAGGGGAAATTTTGGGGACCCCTTTTGGGAGAGTAGAAGACGAGGGAATTAGGGGAAAATTTAGTTGTTTCTATAGTTTGGATTTCTGTTTTTTCTTAGTTGTGCTTTCCATTTTGGGGAGAAAGGATTCAGATAAGGATTAACCTCTTAATGCCGCAGCCAGTTTTGACCTTCCTGACAGGGTCCAATTTTTGAAATCTGATGTGTCACTTTATGTGAAAATAACTTTTTTTTGAACTTTTCCCCATCCATGTATTCAAGAATTTTTTCGTGACCATTGGCTTTTGTTTGGTAAGAAATTTTGGTCCATACATTCCTTGTTTATTTGTGAAAAAATTTGTGAAAAAATTTCTGTGTGTAAAACAGATTCTACACAAAATAATTTATTACTAGCTCTAATAGTTACTATTGGGTTTACAAAATTTTTTTTAAAGTTTTTTACTTAGAAATTTAGTAGTAAGTTTTCACATTTTCAAGAAATTTTGCAACATAGACTTTTTTAGGGACTAGTGCTGTTCTGACTTGGTTTTGAGGGGCCTGAGTGTTAGACACTCCCATAAATGACTCCATCTAAGAAACTACACCCCTTATAGTATTTAAAACAGTATTTAACATTAAGGAAGTTTATTAACCAATTTGGTGTTTCACAGAAATTAAAGCAACGTGGGATTAAAATTTAAAAATTACATTTTTCTTGCAGATTTTACATTTTTAGCGATTATTCACTGGAACACAGTAGATACTTGGCTCAACCACGAGCCGCAGAATAGGAGGAGCTCCTACTGGACTGTGGGTTTTCATTTTCATTAAGATTTATTAGACTTCCAGAGCTGTCAGGTAAATAGGCAGCATCTGTGATCGTGCTGAGGCTGCTCCTATGGAGGACAGAGGGAGCTTACTCCCTCTGTCTTTCCCTTAGCTGCTGCTATCATGATAGATTGTGGCAGCTAAGGGGTTAATCACTCACAGCTGGAGCCCACTCTGGCCACAGGTGATGTAGCATGGGGCCAGCTGTAATATACAGTTGATCCCATGTTGCGATCATGCAGGTCCCACCTGAGAGCCCACACAGTGTCCAGGACATAGCTGTATGTCCATTTGCGAGAAGTCACTTCCCGCTAGAAGGTACAGGTGCATCCAATGTCGTGAAGGGGCTAAGAAAGTTTTGGTGAGTTCACCACTCTTCTTCCAAATGACATTGGAGGTTGTGCAGAATGAATTCTTCCCTATAGGCCCCTCTATATGGCTGGCCAGCCAAGATGTGACAAAAAGCTTTTGAGTTTGGCACTTTACATGTTTACAGACGGCCGCTTCTAAAATTTAGGCCAGGGCTTCTGGCCATAAGTTGGCCCGAAACTCAGGGGCGTCCCTAGGCTGTTTTATTCGGGGCTCGGGCCCCTAATAAAACACCTTGTGCCCCGAGTCTCCCGGGCTCCAGGCCTCTGCGCTGGGCCTGGAGCATCGACTGGCCCTTTAGCTGCTTGTGCGTCCAGCGGACGCACATGCAGCTGCGGGCGTCTGTGGAGCAGAGAGCGAGCGCTCCCTGCCCGCAGACAGTGTCGGACCGCAGGTCCGACACAGCGGGGCCGCCAGGTCCTCACAGCGCTGAGGACCCTCCCCGGCCCCGTGAGCCTCAGCCGGCAGCGTCGCGACGATGTGATGTCATCGCGATGCTGCCTGTCCTCGGGCGCACAGCGCGTCATAGGCCGTGCGCCCGAGGAGCTGCCGGAGGAGCGCGCGGCTGAAGAGGACAGAAGAGGAGCGCGCTCGCCGGGGGAGTTAAGGTGAGTATTACTGTTGTTATTTTTAAAGCGTTTACCTGCCTTAGTGCCCCCATATACTGCCTGTGCCCCTATAATGCCTGCCTGTGGCCCTCTACCCCTGTTTGTGGCCCCCATATCCCTGCCTGTGGCCCCCATATCCCTGCCTGTGCCCCTATAATGCCTGCCTGTGGCCCCCATATCCCTGCCTGTGCCCCTATAATGCCTGCCTGTGGCCCCATATCCCTGCCTGTGCCCCTATAATGCCTGCCTGTGGCCCCCATATCCCTGTCTGTGGCCCCCATATCCCTGCCTGTGCCCCTATAATGCCTGCCTGTGGCCCCCATATCCCTGTCTGTGGCCCCCATATCCCTGCCTGTAGCCTCCATATCCCTGCCTGTGGCCCCCATATCCCTGCCTGTGGCCCCCATATCCCTGCCTGTGCCCCTATAATGGCTGCCTATGCCCCTATAATGCCTGCCTGTGACCCCCATATACTGCCCGTGGCCCCCATATCCCTGTCTGTGGCCCTTATAATGCCTGCCTGTGGCCCCTATAATGCCTGCCTGTGGCCCCTATAATCCCTGCCTGTGGCCCCCATATCCCTGCCTGTGGCCCCATATCCCTGCCTGTGGCCCCTATAATGCCTGCCTGTGGCCCCCATACGCCTGCCTGTGCCCCCCATTTACTGCCTGTGGCCCCCATATACTGCCTGTGGCCCCCATATACTGCCTCAGTGCCCTATTTTACCTTCTTGTGGCCCCTATATACTGCCTCAGTGCCCCTATATACCTTCTTGTGGCCCCTATATACTGCCTCAGTGCCCCCATATACTGCCTGTGGCCCCATATACTGCCTCAGTGCCCCTATATACTGCCTTTGGCCTCATATACCTGCCTGTGGCCCCTATATACTGCCTCAGTGCCCCTATATACCTGCCTGTGCCCCTATATACTGCCTGTGCCCCCCTATATACTGCCTGTGCCCCCCTATATACTGCCTGTGGCCCCATATACCTGCCTGTGGCCCCATATACTGCTTCAGTGCCCCTATATACCTAACTGAGGGGACTGCTATACCTATAATTAAGGAGTTGCTGGAAATGTGAGGATTCTAAGATATTTGTGTCCAAATCCTCAGGGACGAGTCTTGGCCGGGAGCAATCAGCATGAAGGTGTGAACCGGATGGAGAAGAGAAGGGAAGGTGAACGACGCTGATCAGAAAAGACGTCTCCGGTGAGTCACTAAATGTAACTGCAGTGTAATCACATATATTTCTGCAGAGTCTACATACAACTAGTATCTACCACTATCTGGTCCCTGTATGGCCGTGGTATATGTAATCAGAGCCTGTGTACAGCTGATGGTCACATGTGGGGGTCGCGTTTGGTCAGGGTCTGGCAGGACTATTTGAGCCTTAAGTAGTAATAGTTTGGGGTCTTGGTTTTGTAGGAGGGTTTTAGTAACAATCACTCGTCCGGTATATTTGCTCCATGTGTAGTTGTATGTTTTGGTGACTGTTTAGGGGTATTATCATATGAAGGTGAGAAGTTCTGAAAAAGTAAATTTGTCATTGGTGATTTTTACTGTACAGTGACTGCTGAGGAGATGGACGGGATCTGTGTGGGATGTGCAGAAAATTAGTGACAGGAACACAAGGTTTTTCTCTGTAAAAAAATCATCCAGCAGTTCACAATGAGGCGTGAAAAAAATGTTGTGTGAACCCAGCCTACCCAGAAAAACACAAAGGGCCCGAGCCCCGGATGTTTTAGGACCCTAGCAACGCCCCTGCCGAAACTTGTGCTGGGTGGAAAACGGAACTTGAGGCACTAAACAGGATTTGAGGGGATCAGAGGTTTGCAGAGGGGTTTAGGCTCCTTTTGGAATTTGCCTCAGTACACGAGAAGCACGGGTACTGCAAGCCTGGGACGTGGTAATACGCAGACCGTCGGCGGAAGAAGGCCTCAGGTATATTTTATCTCGGGGATGTTGGTAGGTGACAGGTAATGTCCTGGAATTGCCTCCCCATTAGTGGAGAGGGAAAGGAGAACCTCTGTACCTGGGCACAGCAGCATTTAGCCAGAAGCAGCAACAGAGGAGCTGTAGGTTTAGGCTTTGGTCTACTGATACAGAGTGCCAGTCTTCTGATCCCAGAAAGGTATCTGAGGGGATATGATCGGGTGCCAGAAGTATCAGGGAGACTGTCAGTAATGTTACTGTCACAGGTATAAAGTGGATCCACTGGACCACTGCCTGCGATGGTATAAGCCACATCAGGGAGTAAAGAATAAGGAGCCTCTCCGTCATCGCTAGAGCTCACCACAAGGCAGCTGGCTGGTCTTGTGTGACAGGAGACTCCCAGGTCGGTGCCCCTGACACGACTTGCTTGCGGTAGTGGCCAGGGTGTTATATGGTCAAGAATAGAAATGCAGAGGCGTAGTCACGGACAGGCAATAAGGTCAGGGAAGACGACAGGCAAACAAGGTTAAGTTCAAGCAAGGGGTCAGGCAACAGAAGAACACTATGTAACAATACAATTCTCCATTAAAGCCCAGCAAGGATCTGGCTGAGTGCTGAGGGAGTGCACAAAAGATATAAGGTCAGCCTCCAGCAATTAACCAATCACTGGTGCGCTAGCCCTTTAACTTTCACATAGCTGGCACACCCTATGAAGCGGGGAAGCACACGTCGACACACAGCAGGGGACTGCAGAGGAGCAGGAACATGAAGAGGTGAGTAGCGAGTGTGATGAACAGGGGGGGCAGAAGTACGCTCATGACCTTGTGTGGGGGCCGCAGCATGCCTCGTGGCGGTTACAGTATACAACCTGTATATCCTGTTCTTTCTAAACCTATCATGCACAGAAAAAGTGTTGGGCATCTCTTTCTAGGGAGTATGTGTTCACTCTGAAATAAGCTACGTTTTACACCCTGTTTTCCCCCCCTATCGGGAAAAGTTTAAAGTGCTAGCCCCTGACTAAATTAATAGGTATTCTTTTTAACTATAAAGGCCTTTTTTATCCTGTTCATTCCCCCCTGTAAAACACAGATAAAAGTTTTTAGGAAATTTTTTCTTTTGGAAAAATAAGTGTTCAATTCATTTAAAAAATTTTTTTTTTTATATTTTTTTCCCCAGCTATCCTCCCAAGGTAAAGTTTTAGGCACCTTTTTCTAGGGGAATTATTTTGTTCATTTCTTTTTTAAACACATTAATATCCTGTTCTTTCCCCCAACTTTAAAATTTTTCAGGGAGGAGGCTAGGCACCTGTTTCTAGGGGAATGGGTTTCATTTCACTTTTAAAAACTGTGGGAAAATACTCCTTATTCCCCATTTTTCATGCGGGGGGAAAAAGGGGCTAGGCACCTTTTTTTTTTAATAGGTGTTCATTTCCTATTTAATCCTTTTAATTCCTTTTCTTTTACTAAAACGTTTAATCCCAAAGGTTAGGGTAGACCCCCTGTTTCTTTGGAATATGGAAAAAGTTCACTTTTTTAAATTTGTCTATACAGTGTGAGAAAAAAGTTTTTTGTCAGCCCCAACTGTGCAAGTTTTTCCCCCCTAAAAAGAATGAGCGGGGCCCTGTTAATTGATTTAATAGGTAGCCTCAACTATGAGGGAAAAAAATGGGGAAAAAAAGAAACCCCGGAAAAAAAAACCACATGGTCTGATTTGGAAATTTAAATTTTATTTGAAAATTATGGGGGGGAAAAAAAGGGTTTTTGGTTTCCCCCAAACAAAAAAAGCAAAACCCCCGGGCTCTCCCCGGGCCTGTAATTTCCTTTTTAAAGAGGCTCCTCTGTTACCCAAACACTTTACCTGTAGTAATGGCCCCGTTTGAACTTGTTATCAGTAAAAAAGACACCTTTTTCCACAACCTAAAAAACCAGTCCCCACCCCAAACTTCATATGGGGGAAGCCCAAAGAGCTGTTAAGTACCCGAAAAAAAATTTTTATAGTCTGCCCGGGCCCTGGGGAAGATAAATTCGAAAAATAGGAAAAGCTGCCTGGGGGAAAGAAAAAACTGTGCAAAAATTTTAAAATGGAAGCATCCCAAGCCCGCTAAATAATCCCCCCTAATCGGGGGGTTCCACCCCCAAAGATCTCACCCCGTGGGGGTAAAAATAATTACAAGAACGGTGGAAAAAAAACTCTCAGAAAACAGGGGGGGGGGCCCTTTGAATGATTGCAGAGGGCTGGAACCAACTTAAAAAAGGGTTTATATTCAGAAAACACACTACGCCCCGGGGACAGTTTCTCCCAGTACCACACGTGTTCCTTGTTTAAAACCCCAGTACATGCCCGGGCCCGTTTTTGAAGTTTGTAGGGGAGCATTTTGAGGGTTTTCCAGTAGAGTATTGGGAGAATGTTTATAGGGTAGGGGAAAAGTTGGAAACCGTCGGGTTAAAAAATACAACTCTTTCGGTTTTGGAGGGGGGAGAGAAAATTGCTGAGTTGCATTAAAATAAAATAAAACCAAACTTGAAGTTTGGGGTTTTGGGCAAATCATGCTTTGAGGTGTTTCTCTGAAAGGGGACCGGGACGACTGCCCTTTGTACTTTGAAAAAAGGAAGGGGGCCATGTTTTGTGAGATTTTAAAGTACAAACCCCCTTTTTCCCTAAAAAGGGCTTTTGAAGTTAAAAATTTGGGGGGTCTTTCAGCATGACAATGTTTCCCAAGCACCCCCCCACCAGGGAAATTGGAGTGGTTTAGTAAAAAAGAATTTTGGGGGAACCTGGGGGTTGCCTAGCCCAGTCTCCAGATCTAACCCATAAAAACCTTTTTTTGTGGGGTTAAAAGGGCTGTTTTTTGCCAGCGGACAGCCCCAAAAATCACCTTTTGGGGAGATCTGCATGGGGGGAATGGGAAAACCCCATACCAAAAAAACAGTGGGGGGGCCCAAAACCTTTGGGGAAGATTACAAAAAACGTTTGTTCTCGTCTTTTGACAAAAAAAGGATATTAGCAAAGTTTTGGAGGGAACTTTTGTTTTTACTGGTGTTGAGCGATTATTATCGAAAATTTGAAATCGGCAGGGTTTTTTTTTGTTGATGGGATTTTTAGATCACGCGAAATTTGGGTTTTTAAAATCTGTGCAAAATTTTTAATTAAATTATGCCCCTTTTCGCGTTTCCCTTTCTTTTTGGCGGCCGGGCCAAATTTGCTTAGGGGGAATTTAGAGCAGGGTGACTGTTTTGGGGTAAAGTTTTGGGACTGGGTTATATGGTTGCGATTGGCGGGAAAAATTCACGGGGCCCCTTGTTTTACTTAGAAAACCCCTTTCCCTGTCCTGCCTCAGTGTGTGCAGGTTCTTGGGGAGTGGGACGGGGCCCCGGGCCCTCTGCCCAAAACAGTCACCCAAACAATCAGCAAAACGGGTGCAAAAATTGTTCTATTTGTTCAAAGAGAAGCTTTTACTTTAGCGGGTTGGAACTTTGGGGAATTGGTAGATTGAGATTTGCGGGATTTTGGGTGGGTTAGGCTGAGTTTTTTAAAGGGATCTCCCCTGTAAAGTCCGGGGGAAGCGGGGGGGGGGGGAGGGGGCGAAAAACAGACAAGCTTTTTAAAAGGGATATTTGGGATATAGGGGCACCCAAAGGATTTTGTTTAGACTTTCCATTGCAATGGCTTTTTATTAAAAAAAAAAAAAGTTTTCTTTTGGGAAAAAAATTACTTGTATTTTGGGGCGCCTGAAAATTATTTGGATCCCAGATCTTTTTAGTAACTGCAGGTCTTTTTTGTTAGGTGAAAAAAACCCACTTTTATTACCGTTTAATTTCAGTTTGGTTTTTTTTTTCATTTTGCCCTTTCCGCTTTTTGATAGAGGTACCTTGCCCCCTTTAAATTTAAAATTAAAAGCTTTTTGTCATACCGCGGGGGTGTTTTTTTTAGGTGCAAAAAAAAAAAAAAATTAGTTTTTTTTTTTTTTTTTTCCCCCCATTTTTTTTTAATTTTTGGGCCCGCCCCTTTTGTTGAAGGGCCCCTTGTTTTTAAAAATTTGGGGAAATACAGCAATTTTTTTTGCCCCCGCAGGGTTTTTTTTTGGGTTGAAAAAAAATTCTGTTTATTATCCGTAACATTTCAGATAGGTTTTTTTTTTCACTTTTCCCCAAGTCCGGGCGTTGTTGATAGAGGAAACCTTGCATTTAAATTTGAATACAAAAATTTTTTGTCTTCACTTTTGGTGTATTTTTGGTAAAAAAAATTCCTTTTTTTTCCCTTTATACTTTAAGTTTACGTTTTTTTTTCACTTTGGCACGTCCAGCTTTTTTGATAGGGGGCTTGCATTTTAAAATTTGAATACAAAAAATTTTGTCTTAAACAGCGGTTTTTTTTTGGGTGAAAAAAATTTACCGTTTATTACCCGTTTAATTTCAGAAAACGTTTTTTTTTCCCACTTTGGCCCAGTCCAGCTTTGTTGATAGGGGCACCTTGCCCCTTTAAATTTAAATCCCAGAAATTTTGTCTTCACCGCAGGGTATTTTTAGGTGCAAAAAAAAAACTTTTATTACCCGTTTAACATTTCAGATACGTTTTTTTTCACTTTTGTCCAGTAAAAGCTTTTTTGATAGAGGACCTTCCCTTTTAAATTTGAATACGGGCCAATTTTGTTTTGATTTGGGGGAAATTTCAGAATTGCTGTGATTTCCCGGGGTTTTTAAAAAGAGATTTTTCCAAAACTTTTTCCATCCCTTCTTAAAATTTTTATTTTTCTGAACATGGGCGAATTTGGGGGGTTTTGGGGTAAGCGAGCAAAGGGGGGGTTTAAGACATGGGGTAGGGGGTTCGAGGAAAAGGGTTTTGTTCCTTCCTGCTGGGGGGAAAACAAAAATTTGCAGTGGATGGTCGGTTGCGGGGCCGTCAGGCTTTCATGCTGGGTCAGGGCCAGGGTGAATCTCGTAACAAAAAGCGTCCCCAAAATTGTTCTTCAGTGTTTTTAATGAAACCCTTTACCCCAGCGGGCTCCCTCCTCGTCCCCAGCCCGGGCCCACAAATGTCGTCATCGCATCATCGGGCTTCCACCCAAACCCTTGAAAGGGAAGGAAACCCCCCAAAAGGGCAAATCGTGTACCCACCACTGTGGATTTTTCCTTTTTCGGGAAGCCTCTTTGATGAAAAAATGGGGTTTGGGGGTAGAAGGCATGTTAAAAGATCAAGGGCCAAAGGGGAAATTGATTTTTTTCTGCTTGCCCCCCGTTATGATGCATCAGAGGAGGGGAAGGAAGCCCCGGGCAATCGGCAAAAATCCGGGTGGTTTGGCAATGCCTTGCAGTCCCTTTGTTGTAGCCCGCAGCTCCTGGATGAAAAATGGGCAGGGACGACCAAAGGCAAACCCGTGTTTATGTGATGTTTACGGACCCTTGGGGGATCCCCAAATGGTCTTTTTTAGAGAATTTGTTGCGAGCGCTTTACCGGACAAGGAGGAAGGCGATGGGGGGGAGTGTCAGTACGGGTCCCCTCAAAAAGGGGGAGGGCGGTCGCAGAAGTTGCCCGATATTTATTCCCAGCCAGGGGCAGCGGAAAACCCCCCTCCTCGGTTATGCCGTCAAAAAAGGTTTCCCGGACCTCTCAAGCCTGGGCCTTCTTTGGGCAAGCCTTTATTCAACCCCGCGATGGGCAATGCCCCCTTTGCCGGGGGGAAGCTTAAAATAGGGGCAAGAATCTTAGGTGTTTAACCCCCACCACATGTCTAGTCACATGCGCGAAAAGCTTTGGGGTTTAAATTTGGGGGGGAACTCTTGGCCAAAAACCCATGCCCGGGGTTCCAACCCCTGTCACACCCCCTGTCCCGCCCCCTCCTCTTCCCCCCACCAAACCCAAACGTTTTTCAGCTGCCCCTGTCTCTCAGAGTCATGATCAGGGTTTTAGGGCCCCCCCTTCCCCCTCCCCCTGTCGTCCCAGTAACCCCAAACACCCCAGAGAACCCCTCCCACCCCTTCTCCTTCCGGGCCCGTTTGACGACCCGCACGCCGTTACAGCGGCCCGTCTAGCAGCCACCTTTGTCTTCCAGGTTTTGGGGGCAGAGAAAAAACTTTAACCCAAACCCCTCCCAAAGCCCAAAAAAATGAAGGGAGCATTGCCAGGGGTTTTGGCCTTTTGGGAAAAGTTTCCTTTCCCTCTGGTGGACACGATGGGTTCCGCCCCGTCTTGGGACCCCCTTTCCTGCCCCCCTTTCCAGATGCCCCCCAGCCCCCCCGGGGATTTCTTTGCCAAAGAAATAACAAAACCCGCCCTTTGGCCCCGCCACGTGTTTATCTAAAAAAATTTTAAGCGCGTTGTCTGCATCTTGTTTTGGAAAAGTCCATCGAAAACCGAACCCTGGACTTTTGTAAGCACGGCCAAAAACCATAATATCTCTGTGGCAGCTCCCTGGGTGGTGGGTGGGTGGGCTTGGTGGTGGGGTTGGGTTCAGGGGTTTTGGGGGCCCGCTCCCTTTAAAAACCGCGGGTTTGGGGCAGGGTTTTTCCCCAAAGGGCCTTTTGGTTTTGGGATCACATGCCCAGAGGGAAAACCCGGCCCGTGTTGAAAAATTTTTTTTGTCTTGGAGGGCGTCCACCCCAAAAAGGGCAGGAAGGGTGTGGACGGCTCTCCGCAAAGAGACCGAGCGCTGGTGGGTGACAAGAAACCCTTTTGCCAGGCAAGGTTTGGGGTGCGGGTAAAAGGTCAAAAAACTGTGGCCGCCCCTTTTTATCGGTAGGCTGGGGCCCCACCCTTTTCCTGGCACTTTTTCATGACCTTGTCGTCCAGAAATTTCTAAAGGTATCCGGGTCTGGATGCCTGCTGGGAAAGGGTGGGTCGTGGGGTTTCCCCACTTCCACCAGTTCGCACCCTTTCTTCGCCGCCTGGGTGCCCTTGCCTGGTTGTCGGGCCCCCCCCCCGTCAACTGTTCATTTTTGAAGGGGCAAACACGCTTTGGGAATTTTCCCCCCTCCCCATGTCCAGGATTTGGGGGGCAGCGGCCCAAAGCCATTTTCGCGTACGGGAAATGACACTTTCCCCGGGAAAAACAGGGTTTTTCGGGACCTCGGGGGGGGTTTAGCCACCCAGAGTGGAGGCAGGGTTTAAAGAGTTTGGAAACCCTCCTTGCCCGTTTTTTAAGAAACCAAAACCCAAAATTGGTTTTGGGGCGGGGCCAAAGCCCCTTTTCAGCTTTTGGGATAGTGGGGATCTTAGTTCTGGAAAAGAGTTTGGGACACTCTTTAAACATTAAAGGGCCCGGCCCCCTCGGAGGAGGGGGACGGCCCCAGTTGCCGGGGCAAGGAGCCATTTTCTCCGCGAAACCCAAGGCCCGACAGTTTTCATTTTTATTGGTTTTTCATTTTTGGGGTGGTTCGGGGGCCAAAAGGGGTAGTGCAAGGGGGCGCATCAGGGTCTCAAACTTCTGGTGAACATTGGGCAAAGTCAGGGCTGTGTTGAGCTGTTTCCGGGGAAAGAGGGAAAAGGGGGAGGAAACAGGTTTTCTAGACACCGGGCCCTTTTCCGACGTCCCTGCCTTGGAAAAAAAGGTTGGCGGGGAATTTTTAGGGGAGGGGGGAAGATGAGGGGAAAACAGTTTGCTTTGGGCCCCTCGGGCCCCGAGGCTTGGGAAAAACAAGGTCCATCTCTCCCCATGAGGGGTTTGGGTGTCCAAATTTTTTCCCAAAATGATCCCCGCATTTTAAAGGGGGTCCCAAAAAGAACAACAGTTACTGGGTGGCCACCCCCCTGGTTCCCCGGGGGACAAAACAAACTCAGCACTTTCCTTTTCCCCCCACCCAAATACGAGTAAAAAAGCAGGAAAAAAGGAGGGCCCCTTTCTGATTATCAACGAAAAAAAATCTGTTTTGGGTTTCTTCCCCTTCTTCAAAAAGTCCCCGGTTTGGGAAAAACCCTCGCGAGTGACACAGGTTTGAGTGCCAAGTAGCCGTAAACGGGGGGAGAAGCAGCAACAGGTGGCAGAAAAAGGGGGGGGGGGGCCTAATGGGGTGACCCCTGGAATTTTTTATTTTTCCCCTCACCAAAGGGTGCCCAAAGCGGGACCAAAAACATCAAACGAAGGGCCAAACTTTTTTGAAATGGTGCACGGCTATCTGGGTTTTTCAACACCGTTGTTTTTGTATGTGTTCCGGGGGGAAATTTGCTCCCCGGGTTTTTCCAAAAGGACGGGAAAGGCCCGGGCTCGCTCGCCCGCCATTGAGGGGTTGTTTTGCCAAAGGGGCCGCGTCATTTGGGGGCCCTTCAAAAAGCCCCCAGGAGGTTTTTATTTTTCAGACAAAAAGGGAACCGGCTTTTCCCCAGTAATGTGGATCGGAAAGATTTCATCAAGTTTTTTCAGGCATGGGGTCTTGATGATGTTGTGGCCCCCAAATTTCCAGGGGCAAGTTTGTTGCCGGTTTTATTACATTCCTTTCAAACAGAAATGGCCTCTTGAAAACCCTTTTTTTTTTAAAATGATCATTTCTTACTGCAAATTTTTATTCTCAGTTTTCCCCAACCCGTTCATTTTGCTGGGGTTTTTCTGAGTGGAGACTGTTAAAAAAACAGGGATGGTTTCAAAGACAAAACCCTTTTTCCATTTACTCTCTTTATTTTAGAAAATTTTTGCCTTTTTTCAATGGTTTTTTAGGTCATGTGCTGTGAGTTTTAAACTATAATTATGGTCCTTTGGAACAGAAATTTTGGCTTCCCAAGTGGGGATTTCTCCCCTCACAAATTTTTTTAAAAATGCCCGAGAAGTCATATTTATAATTTTTTGGGGGTTTTTTGTTTTTTCCGCGAGGGTTCAGCTTTAAAACAGGGGCCTTTGGAACAGAATTGTGGCTACTTAGGGCCCCTTTCCATCCCAATTTTTTAATAGTGGGGTGAGGGAAATCTTTTTTATAATTTTTTTGGGGTTTTTGTTGGGTGTGAGGGGTACAAACTAAAAATCATGGGCCTTTGGAACAGGGAAAAGTGGCTTTTTTTTGTGAAAATTTTTCCCTCACAATTTTTAACAGTGGCTGGTGAAAAAATTTTTTATAATTTTTTTGGGGTCTTTCCCGTTTGAAATTTCAACATTATAAGGGGCCTATTTTTTAAATTTAAAAATTTTTTTTTCTAAAAAGCATTTGGGTTTATCCAATTGTCAAAATGGCTCAAGGGTATGTTTTTAATTTTTGGGGGAAAGTTTTCTGTTTAAAAGGGAGCTATTTTTACAGGTCCTATTTTAAAAAATGTGGGGTTTTAAACAGACATTTGTTCTTCACATTTTTAAAAAGTGGGTCAAGGGTGGGTGGTG
>JAODAL010054103.1:0-24840 GCA_025379985.1 Phyllomedusa bahiana | reverse complement strand
GGGGTCATGCAGGTTTGGGGCTCATGCTGTGGCCCAGGACAGGTAAGTCAATCCCCGTGAAACAAAATGGTGGTTGAAAGACCCTTTTTTTCCCGCACTTTTTAAAGGGGGGTCAGCGGGTTTTGGGGGCCATGTGCGTTCCAGGAAGGGATATTCAAGTCCATTCAAGTAACATGATGGTTCAAACATACTGCCTTCTGTCACTTTTAATTTGGGGGTATGCAGGTTTAAGGGTCAGGCGTGGACAAGACGGGGAAGTAAATGGCTTGACTTTTTTCTGTACTTTAAACCAAGGGGTTTGCCTAAATTACACGTATCCATTGACTGTTTGGGGAGTTAAAATTCAGTTTCTCCACCTTTGTTTGGGTGTAATAATGAAGGTTTTTTTTGCCCCCAAGACCTTTTAATGGTCATCGCGCAAAAATCATGCCCTATCGAAAACCTTATCGATAGGGGCCCGACATCGACTATCGATCGATCTCGTTTGCCAACGCAATCGCTAAACCTAGTAGGAGTACAAAAAAAAATTGCATGGTTCTGATGAAACATGGTGATGGCAGTGTTCTTATGTGGGGTTGAATGAGTGCTGCTGATGTCAGGGAGCTACATTTCATGAATCAACAGATGCACTGTTCTATATTGAAAGAGAGGGTGTTACCGCCCTTGATCGTTGTGCTGTTTTCCAACATGACAGTGATCTATGACCAGATCTAAGGCCACTGTTGGGTTTATGAGGAAAAACAGGGTGAAAATGTTTGATTGGCCTAGTATGTCTTCTGATCTACACAATCAAACACCAGGGAAAAAAGAGACAATTTTAAACATTACCCCCATCCAACACCAGGCTCTTAAAACAGGTCTTTTTTGAAGAAGGAAAAGGTAGATTTGCACTTTTCGTCAAGTTTTTTCATTTTATACCCAAAAAAACTTTTTCGTCGTTAAAAAAAATGCAGGTCTTGCAAAATATTGACATTTTTTTAATTTAAGTTATATAATTATATTGTATTATTATAATGTGGCTATTCTGCAGCTGGGTTTAACAGGAAACAATTAATGTGCAGTATTTTATAACAAATTTTTCCCCTAGTGGTGGGGTGTGTGAGCTACTGCTCAGCAATTAGCTGCACCTGTTTATATTTTCCAAGTAGCAATATGGGCCAGTGTTGCCTGCTACTGGATTCAGTCTAGTCCAGCCATTGAGCTGTAAATATGATCTTTGTAGTGTTTATCAAGTTATATAATTAACCTTAATTTCATGGTTAAAAAAATGATCTATGAAACACAGTCTTGGGAAAATGTGGGCAAATGTTCTTGCGTTCGGTGATATTGATTCAAATATTACTTTCAATGGGGGTATTTTCAGTAATTCTAAGCACTGTACATGCAACTTTATGGTCTGTCTATAAGTCTTATTGTTTTTAAGAATACAAGTGGATATCTTTTAATAGAAATAAATTGTTCATATTAATTTAAATTTGAACACTTCAATAGAGTATTTTGTCGAGGAGCCACAAAAACATTGAATTTCAGGAAGGCTAATTTTAATCTGCTTAAAGAGGCCCTAAACCACATTGACTGGCACAAGGTGTTTAACCCCTTCCCGACCTCGCGCGTATGGATACGCCCGAGCGGGAAGTGACTTCCCGCACATGGACGTATCCATACGCCCTGGCGATCGCGCGGGCTTTGGGGGCGAGCCAACGCGCGAATCGCAACATGGGACCAGCGGTAAATTACCGCTGGCCGCATGCCGTATCACCCCCGGCCGGAGTGAGCCCCTGGCTGCGGGTGATTAACGCTTCATTACCGCAAGCCTGTCATGGCTGCGATAATAAAGCCGCAGGCAGGAGGAGTGAGCTCCTCCTGCCTGCTCCCCGTCGGCTGCCGCACTGTAGTGCGGCACCGATCCCCTGTCTGATGATCCTGGGAAGTGAACGGGCACTTCCGTGGTCATCATGACGTCACCAGGGCCCGCAATGCATTGTGGGCATGGTGACAGGCGTTGTCATGGAAACCAGTACACAGTACTGATACTGTGCACTGGTCTGCATTCTAACAGCAATCTGATGATTGCTGTTAGAAGATAAAGTGAAAAAAAGTGAAAAAAGTAAAAAATAAATGTCAAAAGTGAAAAAAAAGTAAAACACAAACACAAAAAATTAAAATAAAAACACGTACAAACCCCCTTTTCCCCCCTTTACAAACGCCAATTTAAATCGCCCCCAAAAAAGATCAAAAATAAATAAAGTACCCATATTTGGTATCGCCGCATGCGTAACGACCCACCCGATTAAAATCTGTCATGTTTAATTAACGCCGAGCGGTGAACGCCATAAAAAACAAAAACAAAAAACAAGTCACAGAATTGGGGATTTTTGTACATCCTGCAGCACATAAAATTGAATAAAAAGCGATCAAAAATTCATAAACGCCAAAGTTGTACCAATTAAAACTTTCAGTTCATCCCGCAAAAAAAAAAGTCCATACACGTCCTGTATATGGAAAAATAAAAAAGTTATGGCTCTCAGAAGACAGCGATGCAGAAAAATTACTTAACACAATAAAAACCCTTTTTTTTTTTTTTTTTAAGTGCTTCAAAATTTAAAAAACTATATAAATAGGGTATCGCCATAATTGTATCGACCCAGAGAGTAAAGCTAACTGGTCATGGATACTGCACAGTGAGCGCTGTTAAAAAAAAAAATAAAAAACCTACTAGGATTGCAGTATTTTCTTCACCCTGCCTTCCAAAAAACGGATTTAAAACTGATCAAAAATTCTTGTCCCCCAAAAATTATACCAATAAAAACGTCAACTCTTCCCGAAAACAAAAAAGCCCCTACACAGCTCCGTACACAAAAAAATAAAAAAGTTAGGGGCTCTCAGACTATGGCGATGCAAAAACGTTTTTTCCTTTTTGAATAAAGTGTTTATATTGTGTAAAAGCATAAAACATAAAAAATATAAAAAATGGATATCGCGTAATCGTATCGACCTAAAGAGTAATACTAGTATGTCAGTTATACTGCACGGTGACCGCTGTTAAAAAATAAAAATAAAAAACACTACCCAGGAATGCTTATTTTGTTCAAAAAGCCTCAAAAAAACCTTAATAAAAAGTGATCAAAGCGGCATATGCCCCCCATAATGGTACTAATAAAAACATTAACTCATCCCACAAAAAACAAGCCCAGAATCATCTCCGTATACAGAAAACTGAAACGTTATGGCTATCAAGAACAGAAAAAACATAAAAAACGCAATTTTTTTATAGACCTATTTCTATTGTGTAAAAGAAAATAAAACATAAAAAAACGATATAAAATCTATACCATTGCAATTGTACCGACCCCCATAGTAAAGATATCCTGTCATTTACACTGCACGGCGAACGCTGTAAAATTGAAGCTCAAAAAACAATGGCGGAAATTTGCGTTTTCCCCTCATTTTCATAGCCCAATGCAAAAAAAAAAGAACTTTGTAACACCTGTGCACCCAAAATGTACAAATACACCCCTAGATGATTTTCTTTGAGGCGTGCTGAATCCAAAATAGGTTGACTTATGAAGGTTTCCCTGTTCTGGTACTTTGGGGCTTTGTATATGCGACATGGCCCCACCAAAATCTGCATTCCAAAAGCCAAGTAGCGCTCCCTCCCTTAACCCCCTGCCATGCGCCCAAACAGCAGATACACCCACATGTAGGGTATTTCCGAACTTGGAAGAAAATTGTGTAACAAGGTTTTGGGTTTCTTTTATACCAGGATTCCTTGTAAAAATTAAACATTTTCAGCTAAAATTGGGAGATTATTGAAAAAAAAAAGGGTTTTACATTTTCACAGCCTAATGCTAAAATTTTTTGTGACACACTGTGGGGTCGATATGCTCACTACACCCCTGGATAATATTCCTTTTAAGGGTGTAGTTTCCAATATGGGGTATTTTTAGGGGCGTTTATTAAGTTTTTTGGAACCTTAGGGTGTCCGCAAAACTGAAAGGCCCCTAAAATAAATGGTAATGAAAATGAACTCCAGAGTCAGTAGGTGCTCCTCCTATTCTGGGGGTTGTGGTTGAGCCAAAAATGAAATAGGGCCACATATGGGATATCTCTGAAAACGGCAAATCTGGGGAATCAATATTAAGTTGTATTTCCCTGATCACATTTACCGTATTCTTGTATAAAATGTATAAAAATTTTAAAAACTGCAAAAAAAGTGAAATTTTGAAATTTTACTTCCACTTTGCTTTAATTCCTGTGAAACACCTAATGGGCTAAAAACTTCCTAAATGCGGTTTTTTAATACTTTAAGGGGTGTATTTCTTAGATGAGGGCATTTAATGGGGTATCTAACATACAGGCCAAAACAAAATCACGTTAGAACTGGACTGGTTCTCTAAAAAAAAGTATATTGCAAATTTTGTTGAAAATTGAAAATTACTACACAAAATTTCTAAGCCCCCCAATGTCGTAAAAAAAAAAAAAGACATTTAAAAAATTATGCCAAACTACAGCAGACATATGGTAGATTCTAGTTATAAACTATTTTGAGTGGAATAACTATCTGTTCTACATGCAGAAATTTTTGAAATTTAAAATTGGTAAATTTTTCAAATTTTTCACGATTTTTTGATATTTTTCACAAATAAACAAGCATTTTTTGGACCAAAATTTCTTACTATCTTAAAGCACAATGTGTCAAGAGAAAACAATCTCTGAATCACTTGGATAGTGTTAAGTGTCAAAAGTTATTCTCACATAAAATGACAGATGTCAGATCTCAAAAATGGGGCTCTGTCAGAGAGGCCAAAACTGGCTCCGGCGGTAAGGGGTTAAAAAACAGAACAGATAATAAATGGGAGATCTTTAAAAACATCTTAAGTGCTCATTTTGAGAGGTAATACCTTATGGAAATAAAATAATTTAAAAAAAGGAAAAACCCAATGTGAATTCAACAAAGATGTAAAGGGAGGCAATAACTAACAAAAATAAAGCATTTCAGCTTCTTAAAAAGGAGGGCAGTGAGGAGGCACTAAAAACTATAAGGAAAAAAAATAGTATATGTAAAATAATGATAAAGGCAGCAAAGCTGGAGACAGAAAGGCATTTTGCCATAGAAAGTAAGACAACCTCAAAATATTTTTAACTGATAAGTAGTAAAAAGATTAAAATTGAAAAAATTAGCCTTTTAAAAATTAGTGAGGGAGATATTGGGAGGGCGATGAGAAGAAAAACAAATCTATGAAACAACTTTTTTTCCACTGTATTTACTGAGGAATATTAACTTCCTGTCGATGAGTAGAGGGGTGAGGTAAAAATCCACCTTAAATGTTCTTGTCTAACTCAGGAAGAAGTGCACCTCCATCTTAAGATTATAATAGACTAATCACCGGGTCCTGGATATATTTCACCCCTGTGTCCTAAGGGAGTTTAAGTAATGTCATAGATAGGGCAACTATTCTTAATATTTTTGGACTTTTATAAGAACGGGGTATGTCCCAAAGGATTGACACATAGCAAATGGGATTCCAATATTCAAAAAGTAGTCAAAAAGTGATCCTGGAAACTAAAGGCAGGTAAGTTTAACCTCTGATGTAGGTACAATGTTTAAGGGTTTTCTAAGAGATGCCATACTGGAATATGTCACGAAAATAAATGTATAACTTTTTCCAGCATTTGCTTTTGAAGGATCGGGAATGTCAAACTAATCTCATCACTGCTATGAGGGGGTTAGTTCTAGACTGGATCAGGGGAGGCATTGGATGTTATATATCCCAAAATTTTCTAGAGCATTTGATACTGTGCCACATAAAAGGTTGGTAAGTAAAATGAGAATCTTGAACTGAGGGAAAATGCTTTCAAGTGGGGTAAGTAACTGGGTCAGTGATAGAAAACAAAAGATGAATTTAATGGTAAATACTCAGACTGGATCCCTGTTACTAGTGAGGTACCACAGGGGTTAGCTTTGGGCCCTATCCTCGTACACATGGTTTGCACAGTAGAATATCAATCTTTGCAGATGATACTAATCGCTGTAATGTAATCAACACGATAGAGGGTAATGTTTTATTAGAAAGAGATCTGGATAAGTTGGAGGCCTGGGAAGATAAATGGTAGATGAGGTTTAACACAGATAAATGCAAGGTTATGCACATGGGAAGGAAAAATCCATTACATGATTACAATGTTAAACAGAAAAATCTGGAAAAAGTGACATGAAGAAGGACATGGGAATCGGGGTGGACAGTAAACTTAATTGTAGCAGCCAGTGTCAGGTAGCAGCTGCCAATGCAAAAATAATCATGCGGTTTATAAAAAGAGGCATAGATGCACACGATGAGAACATTATTAAAGTCACTGGTCAGACGACACATTGAATATTGTGTACAGTTTGGGGCTCCGGTTCATAGGAAAGACACTGAGCTTGAACTGGTTCAAAGACAGGCAACAAAAGTAATAAAAGAACTTGGTGGACTACAATACCCAGAAAGATTAGCAGGATTAGGGATATTTAGTTTAGAGAAAAGATGGCTTTGGCGAACATAATAAATATGTATAAATATATTAAAAGTCAATATAGAGATCTCTCTCAAGATCTATTTATACTCAGAATTGTATCGAGAACAAAGGGGCATCCTCTTCAAACAGAGAAAAGAAAGTTTCTACATAGACATAGAAAGGGATTCTTTACTGTTAGAGCAGTGAGACTGTGGAACTCTGCCAGAGGAATTTGTCATGGTGAATTCAATAACAGAGTTCAAAAAGGGTCTGAATGCATTTCTAGGGCGTAGTTTTATAATTAGTTATAGTGACTAGGATTCTGAGGAAGAGTCGCTGATCTAGGGACTTATTCTGATTGCCAGATTAGAATCGGAAGGAATTTTTCCTAAATGTAAATTGGCTCTACATCATGGGATTTCCTTCCTCTGGATTAACACTTTAGCAACATAGACTGAACTGGATGGACGTCTGCCTTTTTTTGGTCTTACAAATTATGTAACTATGTAACTATGTCCTGGCTTTAACTTTGTACGATTACTTGAAGCTCCAGCCTGTCTTCCTTCAAACTATTTGCATATTCCTAGAGAGAGTACACAAAATTCTCACTGTAGATAAAATAAATAAATAAATAAATCAGTGACCAATATAGCGACCCTTCTTTTAAATAACAGCATAAGCCTTCCATTCCATAAAGTCTTTCAGCTTCTTAGGCTCAAGTCACACTACTTAAGCGGTTACTCTGAGGTATCTGTCAGTGTAACGTGAAATAATATTTTTTTAACAAATTACACAAAGATTATTTTAGTTTTTAGAAACATCTACATTTTAAGATGCAGCACATATGATATATTTTCAGTTTTCCTCATTATTTCATAAACCCTTAAGGACCCGGCGTTTTTTTTTTTGGTAACATGTTCGTTTTTCCCTCCTCGCCTTCTGAAAGCCATAACTTTTTTATTTTTCCATCTACAAAGACAAATGAGGGCTTTTTTTTTGTGGGACAAGATGTGCATTCTAATAATGTTATTCACCATACCATAGAATATACTGGGAAACCGCAAAAAAATTCCAAGTGGGGCAAATCGTGAAAAAAAAATGTATTTTTGACATGTTTGCGAGGGTTTTGCTTTTACGGCGTTCAATCTTCGGTAAATATAATGTGTTATCTGTATTTTACAGTTACGCATCCGGCAATACCAAACATGTAGGGTTTCCGTTATGTTTTGGTACCGTAAAAAAAATTCCAAACATTTCCTATCTTTGAAATTTGCGCCTCGGCGCCATTTTGTGCGACCAATAACTTTTTTGTACTAACACCTACGGACATCAGTGAGGATGTCATTTTTTGCGGGCTGAAGTGTACTTTTTATCGCTAGCAGTTTGGTGTGCATGCAGCTTTTTTGATCATTTTTATTCCATTTTTTGAGTGACGTAAAATAACCAAAAAACGCAATTTTGCCGTTTGGAATTTTTTTTCTTCTACGCTGTTCAGTGTACGGGATAGATGATGTTATATTTTTATAGATCTGACTTTTTCGGACGCTGAGATACCAAATATGTGTAACTTTTTTATTATTTTAATGATTTTATTTGTAAAATGGGGAAAGGGGGTGATTTGAACTTTTAATACTTTTTTTTTTTGTACTTTAAAACTTTTTTTTTTTTTACTGTAACATTGAGGCCACGTATGGTACTTGACCACTAGGTGGCGCGATTGTTAATACAACCTAATGCATTGTATAGGCAATGCATTAGGGTGTACAAAGATGGCGGTTGCCCCACTTCCTGTTTGCGGACGGAAGTGGGGCAAACCGGCCAGGGTAAGTGACGGGAGCCTTCACAAGGCTCCCCACCACCATGCCCGGTCATCGGATCGGCGCAGCATAGCTGCGCCGGTGCCGATGACCGTACCGATCGGCGCGGCACCGATCGGCATTCATTCAGACGCCGCGGCCATCTTTGCCGCGGTGTCTGATGGGTAAAACGCGCCAGCGGGCGGAGCCCACCCACCGGCGCTGTTACTGCCGGGTTTAGCGGTGATTTGCCTCTAACACCCGCCGGCTGTGCGGGGTGGGGGTTTGCGGCCCGATCCCCCTGCAAAGCCCCTTAGTGGCCCTGGGACGTACTCATACGCCCAAGGGCGTTAAGAGGTTAAAGTGAACCTGTCACGTGGTTTATACTGTCAGACCAGATGTGATAGAGGAAGAGAAAGCTGAGCTATGTGCTGTAATGGTTTTTGGTTATTTGATTTGAAGTAGGATTTCTGAGTAAAAAGCAGAAAAATATCAAAAAACAAAGTGAAAGTCCTGATTATCCTGCCCACAGTGATTGACATTTTGCTCTGTACATGCACTAATAGAGGGAAAGCTGACAACTACTGTAGGTGAAAGGGTTAAGCGGGCTACCACGGCTTTTAAAGGGAATTCAACAAATGTTCTCACTCTTTAGAAAACCCCCCTTTCCAAATAAAATAAATCTATATATAAACAACAGCTTCGTCCCCTATCAATACTGCCTGACATAGGGTAAATTTAAAACATCTGCGGGTTCACTATAATTTTTAAAAAATTAAAATGCATTACACTCGGGACACTATTAAACACCCCAAAAATAATTAACAACAAATTAATTTATTTTTGGGGGACAGAATACTGCAGCGGGTGTCACTTTCCCGTGACGGTCTCTTTTTCTGGGTCACGGACATGGCGTGTTCTTGTCCTTTGTCAGGCCTCTCGTGAACCACAACATACCTGTTTCCTATCGCAAACTGGTTCCGTTGCGTCCCGCTGTACCGGAACGCCCTGTCACCCTTTTCCCCACCTGCGGTTGCTTGTCCCTTTTTCCCATGGGCCATGCGCTCCCCATTTGGCTGCTGCGTGATCCTTTGGGATCTATAGAGGGTGGGGCCCACATCTTGCGCTCCTTTATTCCCCACAGTGGGGCAGCGGGGTTGGGTTCCTCCCACCCCCTTCCCCCTGTGTGGTTATAACCTGCTCCTCCCCACATTACTTTTTGTCCTTGTTGTTGCATTGTCTCATGTTTTTTTAGTGATCTGGTGGCACTGTTTTGTTTGATGCCCTTTTGTGGTATCTTCTATGTTGGTTTAGTTTTCCATGCTGGTTTCCATTGCTCTGTCTGTAATCTTTCCTTTATTTTCCCCTTGCCATTCCCTGGGGTTTTGGCCATGTTTTTTTTCCGTGATTTCTAGCCATGTCCTAGCTTTAGTCTCTGCTCATTTCTTGGTGTTTGTGTCCATTCTGTCTGTTTTTGTACCTTGCCTTCTGTTTAACCTTCCTCGTTGGCAGCTGTTTAGCCCTGTCTTTGTCTGTTTGTACCTGCATATATCTAACACCTAGCCCTGTTATATATTTGTTCCTAATTCTTTTGGGTTTGCCTAGAAATTGGCACATTTGTCCTGTCTGGTCAGCTGCCTTTTCGGGGGAAACTGCTCTGAGGTCACAACCGGGTGGCTGTTGGGGAAAGCCATCCTTCCCAAACTAAGGCTCTGTGATTTTACCCCGCTTAGTTACTCCCCCTTGGAGCAAGCCCAGCAGTGGGTCCAGGGGGGTCTCCCCTAACCCGGCTCACCCGTTACACTTGGCTATTTTATCTCACAAATAAAAAAAAAAAAAACTGATAAAAAAATAAAAAAATACTAACATGAAGGAGATCAAACATGATCAAAAGTGAACTCTAACTACACTTGGTCCATTGAAACCTGTGGACAAGCCACAGTAAATGTCTGACTTTCTTTTTAGGCATTCAAAAGAATACCCTGAGTAAACTATTTTCCAGATGTGAACACAGCTTAAAACACTGATCACAATTTGTACTATTTCTTTATAAAGTTTTTGGTGTAACGCTGTTGAGATCAAATACTTTTATAACTTGACAAACTATGTAGTTCAAAGATCTGTAAATAAAGCTGAGTGGTTTCTACAACTACAAATAGGTTGTGTTACTGCACATAATGATCAAATGTCCTTTGCTGGAAAACTGTTGTATTATGTGTGTATCAAAGAAATCACATCAAGCTCTTCACTATAACAATGGTTCATTGTGGAAATCTATGATGAATTCAACCAAACTAGAAAATGAAGCAAAAATCTGTGCATGTATGTGTGTTTTGTTATACTAGCACTGAAAACCTTAAACTGGTAATCATTTATCGTACTATAAATTGATAAATCTATGTCAGGGTTGGATCTATCACATCAAAACTAAAACCCTATAGTACTATGCGAAAATCACAAGCATATAATAATGATAAGGTCAGCTCACCAATGTCCATACAAGTCTGCAGACAGAGATCAGATGCATGGAGTAATCAGAAGCCCAAGACTGATTTAAAGACAAAATAATAAACAAAATCCGGTAATTGGCATCAAGTATCCAGGCAAAAAATTAGTAAAAGAATCTTCCGTTAATTTACTCATAATTAAAATATTACAGGTGTACATTCCAGGCACAAACGGTGACACTTATTAAACCTTATATTTACTATTTTGCCATAGGCAAACTTAAACTCTATCAGTTTTCAATCTATAAAGCACTAAAACGTAACTTTTATTACGTACTTAACCTCTATACACACTATTTAAAAACCTGATTTCTAACCTCTCCATTTTTTCCCTTCCTACTTCTGAAGGAATAAACTCCTTTCCATTATCAAGTCTGGTGGAATCCCACCTACTAACAGGAAAACCTTACATATACAGTAATTTAACTAACTCCAGTAAGGGATCCCAAGCATCCTACTTGGGCATTATCCCTAATCTAATGGACATAAGACATATAAGGCTTCCTTGTAACACCCTCTGAAGCGGGTGATACTTTGTAGACAGAGTGAGAAATCACAATTTAAATGTCATGCCTGACCTCCCCAACATGTTTCACCAGCTAAACTGGGCTTCATCAGGGGTAAGAGGTCCGGTCTCATGTGGTGTAGCTCACTTACTTTTTATCCTCTTAGGTACACAACCTATTCAGGTGCTCACTAATTAGCCATCAGAGAATCCACAGAACCCATTCCCCCCTTTTTTGCTCTCCTACATGCATACTGATACCATGTGCTGCCAGTGACACCATCCTCTCATAAACAACATTCCTCAGACACGTTCACCATACTCACTCTCTCTGTTCTCTTGCGAGATTCCCATTTTTTTGGAGATTTATTTGACTTATTAAAGGGGATTTGCCAGGACGCAAGTTTCTTACCTTCCTTATCAACACAGGAGAATTCAACAAATCACACTGAGTTATGAAGGCTGCAGGGCTGAGAGGGAGGGGGTGAATAAGGAGTGAGGAATAAGGGAGCGTCTCAAAATGTAAGTGAAATAATAAACAGCACAACAGTGGATTCTCAATATAGCAAGACACAGCCTCATAGACTGCACTTTCTACCCGGTGCCTTAAAAGCTCATTCCTTTTGCCTGTCATCAGATAAGAAGTGTTTCACGCAAGCGCGGCCTGTCAGCTCCTGGGTCGTGTCTAGTGGAAGCTTTCAGTTAACTAAGGGGGATTTAGAAATGCTGTAGCTCTCAGAGTCTTCACTTTTTGTAATCACATATATTTAGAAAAGTGATTAAATACCCATTTTGGAGATTCCCACGTCAACATTACATGGTGGCAAAACCCCTTTAAGCCTTAACACATAATCCCACCTCTGTGTTTTAAATGAGCCTGGAAAATTGTTGGAGGAAAATGTAATCATGAGGGCACACATGTTCAATCGAGTGGAGCAGCTATTTAATAGTCACCCACTTGTACCGATTATATATTCTCTTCCAAAAGTGAATACATTTTTTTCCACCTCCACTCAGACCAATAGCAGCTGGTACAGGTTCCCTAGGTAAGCAATTGGGAGCCTGGGTTGACCATTTACTTCAACTTTTGATCCCTGGACTCCCTGGGTACCTATGTGATACCAAACATGGTGTCAGAATTTTGGAGGGCATCACATGGCAAAAAACCTATGTGTGCCTCACATGTGACATGGTGGGTTTGTATCCCTCCGTCACCCATGTATTGGCATTGGAGTATCTGAGAGATTTTTCACACAGACAAAGCATGTACAGGATAGCGGTTAAGGAGCTCATCATTATCGTAGTTGAATTTTGTTAACACACAATTTTTCTTTTTTGACCGTGTTCTTTAACAGCGATGTGGAGCCTCTTTGGGGCATGTTTCTCTCCATCTCTTGTCAATATTTATATGGGCATGTGGGAAGAGAGATTCCTTTTTTTCTAAAGACAACATTTTTGCATCTTATATCAAATTGTAAGGTCGTCATATTTACAACCTGCTTCTGATACGGGAGTTGCCCCGAGAATTTGATTTCTGATTTTGTATATTACATAAATAAAAATCAGATGAACTTAAAATTTACTTTTCAACTTCATCATATCATGAGTGGGTACTTATAATCAGCATATTTTTGTCTCACCATATTGCAAACCTACATCTAGGAACTCCATTCTGCTGGTCTTCTCCTGCCATCTTGTACATGTTGTGCAGAATATTCCAACTGGAGAACTGATTTGCATTAAAAGAAGCAGTACTGTTACATGTGAGCTTAATAAACAACAAAATATTGTTTTGGACAGAATTCGGTAGTGGGGATATAACAATCACATGTTTAATAGAGCTATAGATAAAGTCAGTAAAATATCTCACTTATAGTTATTTCAGATCACTGATAAGCGGTGTGAGCAGACAACTAAGGGCATCACCTTCACGACTGTATATAGCCCATAGTTTAAATAAGTGGCTCGGATTATAAAGAAACATCTACCAAAACTGCACAGTCATGAGAATTTACTGTAAAAAGCTATTAAGTGTGTTTCCAGAAGAGCCCCAACCATAGGGTCAATTGTGTCAGCCAGTCTTTTCTTGAGTGAAGGAGTTAATGAGAAAAAAACTTGCTCTTTCCTAAGGGCTGTTTTCAGGGTGGACATTCTGTCTGTGCAATTTGTTAGTACTTAGAGAATATTGATTCATGTACATCCTATGTTACAAAAAAGAGTTAACTAGGTTTGCCAGTATATCAACTGTAATACGAAAAATGTGGTTTATTTGATCTCCTGTGTCAAATACAATATTTGGGGTGTATCACAACTTCGCCCAAGACTAGAATCAGGCGACACCTATCTAATGCATGAAAAACCATTGTAGAATAAAATCATGTGTTTCTGTATCCAAATATTTAATAAATGCATAAAGATTAAATAAATTTACATTTCTGTCCATGGGCTTTGAGGGGGTTTAATAAGCTCATCATGGCCATTATGTAAATAAAAAGTCATTAGTCATGACACTAAATGGATATTATATTGGTGACACACCCCAAACCCTTAAATAATAATAATAATAATAATAATATAATAATAAAAAATTCTTTATTTAAAAGCGCCAACATATTCCGCAGCACTTTACAAATTTAAGAGTAAACGTACAGACATACACATTAAAGTACTTACAGATGAGAACAAAAGGTGTGAGGGCCCTGCTCGTGAGAGCTTACAATCTATTAGGGTGTATGGGTGAGACGAAGTGGTGAGAAGTGCCAAGTTTTTCAATGGTCCCGGCCATGTTTTTATAAATAGTGGGGGGTTTACATGAAAAATGGATGAACCTGCCACCCAGACAGTACATCTATAAACAGATAGTGCCTGTGATGCCCTATGTAGGGATGACAAATGTGTGTGAAGCATTGGGGATTTTGGGTAGGCCAGACTGAGATAATGGTTCTCAGGGACCTCTTAAAACTGTGAGGGTTGTGATTGTGCCTGATCGCCCTGCGGTAAGCATATTCCAGAAAATTTGGTGCCGCACGTGTGAAATCTTGGAGAGGGGCATGGGAGGTTCAGATGATTGATGAGTGTAACCTGATTAGTGTTGAGCGATTACGTTGACCATCGACATGGGTCGATGGTCGATAGCCCGACCATCATCGACAAGATAGTCGATAGTGAGTGGTCGATTATGAGCGATGACCATTAAAGTCTATGGCAGAGCAACAACACCTTCATTCTTACACCCAAACAGGGCTGGAGAAGCTGGAATTAACATCCACAACAGTCAAATGGATACGTGCTACATCTAGGCAACACACTTAGGTTATAAAAGCCACAGAAAAAAAATCACACACCATTCACTATCCCTGTCTTGTACCACAGCATGACCCTTAAACCTTCATCACCCACAAATTAAAAAGTGCCAGAAGGCAGTATGATTTGAACCATTAATCTTACTTGAACTGGACATTGAATATCCCTGTCCTGGAACGCAGCATGAGCCCCAAACCTGCATGAACCCCCAAGATTTAAAAGTGCCGGAAAAAGGAGTCTTTCAACCACCATTTTAGTTCAACTGGACATTGACTATAATGTCCCTGGCCACAGCATGACCTCAACCTGCATGCCCTCCATATTCAAAAGTGCCGGGAAAAGGAGTCTTTCAACCACCATTTTAGTTTCACTGGACATTGACTATACCTCTCCTGGGCCACAGCATGACCCCCAAAAACCTGCATAAAACCCCACATTTAAAAAGTGCCGGAAAAAGGAGTCTTTCAACCACCATTTTAGTTTCACTGGACATTGACTAACCTGTCCTGGGCCACAGCATGAGCCCCAAACCTGCATGACCCCAATTAAAAAAAGGCCGGAAAAAGGAGTCTTTCAACCACCATTTTAGTTGAACTGGAAAATTGACTAAAACCTGCCCCTGGGCCACAGCATGAGCCCCAAACCTGCATAACCCCAGATTAAAAGTGCCGGAAAAAGGAGCCCTTTCCCCAACCACCTTTTTAGTTGAACTGGACATTGACTATATCTGTCCTGTACCGCAGAATGACCTTTAAAACCGGGCGGCCCACAGATTAAAAAGTGCAGGAAAAGGAGTCTTTCAACCCCCCTTTTTAGTTTCACGGGACATTGACTATACCTTCCTGGCCCCACAGTATGACCATTAAACCTGTCTGACCCCCAAATTAAAAAGCGCCGGGAAAAAGGATCTTTGAACCACCATTTTAGTTGAACTGGACATTAACTATATCTGTCCTGGACCGCAGAATGACCATTAAACCTGTCTGACCCACAGATTAAAAAGTGCCGGAAATTGTAATCTATCAACCACCATTTTAGTTTCACTGGACATATACTGTCCCTGTCCTGGGTAGCGCTTGCCCCTCCGTGTGAGTGTGGACCAATTGAGCTTCACTTGGAAATACTGGTGTTTAACGCTCCTGTTCCACCCAGGTGCCCTTTTTCTTGGCATTCTTTTTCTTATTTTACCCCAACGTGCTAAGGGAAAATTTTCTCTGTAAATTTGTTCTCTGTCCGTGCTCCATATTTCCCTGTCCTCTGAATAACCTACACTGGTCAAGTTTTCCTGTACCTCCCTTGTAAAAATTCAGAGGAAATTTTTTACCAGCTATTTTGTACATGCAAGTTTTTTAGTAGTTTAATTCTAAAAACACATTTTTAAAATAGGGTGGAATCCCACCATGTCCCTTTTTTTCTCTTTTTTTAATTGTATTAAATGGGTTGTCTCAATACAGGGATTGATAGCTATCTTAAAGACTGCAAAAACAAGTCATTTTGCAATATGTGTCCTTTAAACAGTGCCTACCTATTCCTTTTTCTGACAGCACCATAAACCCATGAGCCACTTTAAAATTGTGAAAACAAAATTTCTGTTAGAAAAAATTTTTTTTTTTATAATGGGACCTGTAGTAAGTTTGCATTTAAAGCAAAATCCCCCCAAAAAAATTCAAAGCATTACCCTTGACCATTTTGGACAATTTAAAAGAACAAATTCTGTTAAAACAACATTTTTTTTTAAATAGGACCTGTATATAGCTGCTTTTCAAAGCAAAATGCCCCCCAAAAATTCAAAGCTGCCCCTTTTAGCCACTTTGGACAACTGGGAAAAAAAAAAAGTTTTTAAAACAACATTTTTTTATAATAGCCCCTGTATATTGCCATTTCAAAGCCATGCCCCAAAAAAAATTATAAAAATGACTTCTCAGCCACAATTAAAAATTGCGGGGGGAGAAACCCCTTAAAACCACATTTCGTTCCAAAAAACCATGATTATTGCTGTACTCACAGCTACAACCCCAAAAAAATTTAAATATCTTCTCAGCCACATTAAAAAATTGTGAGGGAAAATCCATTTAAAAAAGCCACATTTTTTGTTCCAAAGGGCCCAAAATTTTAATAGCTGTATCTCACAGCAACGACCTCAAAACATTGACAATGCAAAAATTTTCAAAAGAAAATGATAAATGGAATACTTTTGTCATGAAACCTTGCGTTTTTACAGTCTCCTCACAGAAAAACCCCAAAAAATGAACTGTTGGGAAAAGAGAATAAAAATTGCAGTAAAAAATTAACATTTAAAAAAATTTTTTCAAGAGGACCATTTTCCTGTTTGAAAGGAATTTGAAGAGACCGGCAACTAATCGGTACCTCGGAAATTGGGGCCATACATCAACAGAGATCCAGCCTGATTCATCTTGATAAAAGTCAAAACGATCCCTTATGGGGAAAGCCGGGATGCTTTTTGTCTGTAAGACTCTCCAGCTGGGAAGGCCGCTCAATAGACGCTGGCGCGGGCAGGACAACACCTCAGGCGTGGGGGAAAGCGAGCTCGGCCATTCGCCTTTGGGATACCCAAAATCTTTTGGGTCCGGAACCTATAAATTCCCTGTTGTGACTATAAAATTGCTGTATTAAAATTAAGTGCAACTGCCTCAATAACAAAGTGTAGTCCCAAAGTAAAAAAACACTATCTGTTATGTTTCCCTATAATACAAGATTTTTTGGCCCCTTTTTAAATTTCACCTGTGGTGACAATAAATTGCTGGATTAAAAATTTAAGTGCAAGCGGGCCCCTCAATGAAAAAGCTGTATGCGCCAAAGTCAAAAACACGTATCTGTATGTATTCGTATAATACAAATATTTTTGGCACCTTTCAAATTCACCGGGGTGACTATAAAATTGCTGGTTTAAAATTTTTAATGCAAGGTGATATATCAAAAAAGGGAATGGGCAAAATTAAAAAGAACACCTATCTAAATGTATACTGAAATAAAAGGGATTTTTTGCACCTAACAAAGAGACCTGCAGTTACAAAAAAGATGTGTATCCATAATTCAGGCACCCAAACCCCGGGAAATATTTCAATAGAAAACGTTAATAATAAAGCTTTTGCAGTGCAATGTCATACAAGTCTTGGTGAACTTTACCCCGTATTCTTTAAGAGCTTGTCTGTGTTCGCCCGGGGGCCCCCCACCCCCTCCCCCCCCGTGCTTTACGCGGTAATCCCTTTAAAATTTCCACCTAATACATAAAATCTTCCAATCTCAACCTAACAAAATTTGTAAGGATCACAGCTAATATAAGGTTTCTCTGTAAGAAATGAATAATTTCGCTAGCTTTTGGACACAAGCAGAGCGCACGTCCTTCTCTTGAACCTGAAACACTGAGCTGAACAGGAAACCTGTTCTATGTAAAACGAGGTCATGGGATTTTTGCACCAATCCCCAACCATACCATCCAGTCTGACATGCAACACAACCCCTCACCTGCTCTATCTATAACTATTTTTCTGGCCCGCCAAAAAAAGACAGAACGCCGAAAATGGCAGATCTTAATAATGACGCACAATTTTAACCTAAATTATCGCATATCTAAAAAAAATTTGATCAACATAAAAAAAATGTCCGATTTCAACTTTGTCGATAAAACTCCCCAAAAATAAACCATAACAGAGCAAGCGGGGAGAGCGGGTCGGGTGGGAGACAGAACGGGGAGGAGATGTAGGGGGGGGGGAGCGTTGTGGAGAGCTTTTTATGAGAAAGCTGAGTTTTTACGATCCTGTACTGAATGGCAACCGTGCAGTGACGCACGGTAGAGGGGATCATATAGCGGCTGGGGAAAAAAGAACCCGGCTGGCATTCCCGGACACATTGAAGAGGGGAAGTTTGCAGAGAGGGAACCGATAACAAAGGGGTTACAGTAGTAAGACGAAAAGAAAAGACAAATGAGAGTTTTGGGTTTTTTCCACGGTGGAAATGACGGATTCGGAGAGTTCTTTGGGGGCAAAGGGGACAGGGAGCGGGGAAGGATTGATATATGGGTGAAGGAAGATCAAATCTATATAACCCCCAGACACGGGCCTGCGCCTAGGAGTTATGTGGTGCCACACAAAGGAAACAAAATAGCAGGGTTGGTTGGTAGATGGGGGAAAGACAAGAATTCTCTTTGGAGGTTTAGTTTCAGATGGAAAGGGCAGAAAATCAGAGACAGCGGCCAGACAGTCACTGGTGTTTGTACAGGGCGGAGGATTCACGGGGGAGTGTATAATTGGGGGGGTCACGCGTAAAGAGGTAACTGGAAACCAAATCTACTGATGGTTTTTTTCCAAGGGGCTGTGTACAATGAAAAAGGAGGGACCTAGAACTGATCCCTGAGGAACTCCAACAGCAAAGGGGAGGAGAGGAGATAGAACCCGAAAAAGAACACTGAAGAGCACAACAGGTAAGATAAAAACCAAGCGAGAGCGGGGTCCTGGGGCCAATGGCGCTGGCATGCTGAGAGAAGGGGTGACCCCATGTCAAACGCTGCAGAGAGATCCAAGAAACAGCAACGAGTATACCTTGAGATTTTTTTATTTTAGGAGGGCATTTGAGACTTTAACTAAGGCATTTCCGTGGATTAGGGTGGAAAACCTACTCCCGAGGGGTTTTAGAAGAGAGTTAGTAAAGAGTAGCGGATTAGGGGGAGATAGACCAAGCTTCCAGGAGTTTAAGATGAAGGGGGAGGTTAGAGACGGTCGGTAGTTAGCACACGGATGGGTCCAGAAGGGGGCTCTTTTAGTAAAGGGGTTATGATGGCGTGTTTGAAGGAAGATGGAAAGATCCCAGTGGAGAGAGAGAGGTTACAGATAGCAGTAAGGTGAGAGAGGACAGCTGGAGAAATAGACTGGACAAGGTGGGAGGGAATGGGGTCAGTAGAGCAGGTGGTGGGGCGTGCAGACAGGAGAAGCCTGGACACTTCTTCCTCTGTCGTCGGGTCAAGGGCTGAGAGTAGATTAGAGGACATGCGGGAGGGGATGGGATGGGTATTACTTGGGGACTGAGATATGTTTAGCCGGATATTTTCAATTTTCTCTTTGAAGTAAGTGGCCAGGTCTTCAGCACAGAGGTCAGTGACTGGGGCCTGAGCTCTAGGCCTTAGGAGGGAGTGGAAGGTGTCAAAGAGGCGTTTTGGGTTGTTGTGTAGTGTTGAGATGAGGGAGGTGAAATATTTTTGTTTGGCCCAGTGAAGGGCAGTGTGGTAAGTCCTGAGCATGAATTTGTAGTGCAGAAAGTCTGCAGGTAGCTTCGACTTTCTCCACAGCCGCTCAGCACACCTGGAACATCGCTGCAGATGGCGAGTCTGAGACGTGTGCCAAGGCTGCGGGCATCTGACTCTGGTGGTGCGGTGTCTGAGTGGTGCCAACATGTCCAGGGTGGTTGTGAGAGTTTCATTGTAACGTTTGACAGCCTGGTCTGGACAGGAGAGGGAGGAGATTGGGGGCAGTGAGGACTGTATGGTGTCTGTGAGTTCCTGAGTATTAATGGAGCGGATATTTCGGAAAGTGTGATGAGCAGGTTTGTCCAGAGAAGGCTGAGAATTAGTGAGAGAGAGCATAAGGAGAATTAGTGAAGTTAGAAATTGAGGAAAGATGACAGAAGACCAGATCCAGAGAGTTCCCATCCTTGTGGGTTGGAGAGTCAGTAAACTGCGAGAGGCCAAGAGAAGAGGTTAGTGAAAGAAACTGAGAGGCAGAAGGAGACATTCATTCAAGCATAAAACACGACTTTATGCAGTGAATATGACAATTTGACAATTGTACATATGTAGTGAATATGATACTTTGTATTTTGACATTAGTCTCCCTATTAAAATACTTAGGACCCCGTGGATGACTGTCTAGGTCTAAGACTTTCTTTGTTGCCCATAGCAGAAAATTGAAGCTCCCCTTTCATTTTATACAGTGCTCTTGAAAAATAGACCAAGACAGTTTTCATACATCCTGCTTAGTATTTACATATGAATTAATATATTTGAGGAATATTGTTACTATGCGGTTAGTATATTCGTATTGTATTATTTTGAATGATATTATTTTTTATAGTTCTTTGTGGTTTTAATGTTTAAGGCATTCCCTGTTGAACCAGCTCTGTGATTGCTGAAATGTACCATATGTGACTCTTTGGTCCAATTGGTACATGCCAGCTGGCTTAATTACCGGTTTCTTATATGTGGATAGGAAGTGGTGAGCTGATGTATCAACACTAGAATTAAGGCTATACACCAAAACGTGTTAGTTTTGGAGGCCCTTTGTGCCTGGAATGTACACCTGTAATATTTTAGTTCTAGCTTAATAAATGTAAGATTTTTTTACTCTTTTTTTGCCTGGGTACTTGATGTGCATGCTGGATTTCTTTGTTTATAAAAATCACAAACATGGTACAAAAAGTTGGCCAGAACCATTAGATGCCCCCCTTGTAGCCAGTAGATGCCCCCCTGTTTGCCAGTAGATGCCCCCTTGTAGCAAGTAGATGCCCCCCTTGTAGCCAGAAGAAGCCCCCCTGTAGCCAGTAGATGCCCCAGAAGCCAGTATATGCCCCCCTTGTAGATGCCCCCCTGTAGCCAGTGGATGCCCCCATTGTAGCCAGTAGATGCCCACTTGTAGCCAGTGATGCCCCCCCTATAGCCAGTAGATGCCCCCTGTAGCCAGTAGATGTCCCCCTGTAACCAGTAGATGCCCCCCTGTAGCCAGTAGATGCTCCCCCATAGCCAGTAGATGTCCCCTTGTAGCCAGTAGATGCCCCCCTGTAGCCTGTAGATGCCCCTAAAGCCAGTATATGCCCCCTTGTAGATGCCCCCCTGTAGCCAGTGCATGCCCCCATTGTAGCCAGTAGATGCCCACTTGTAGCCAGTAGATGCCCCCCTTGTTGCCAGTAATGCCCCCTTTAGCCAGTAGATGTCCCCCTGTAGCCAGTAGATGCCCCCTGTAGCCAGTAGATGCCCCCTTAAGCCAGTAGATGCCCCCTTGTAGTTAGTAGATGCCCCTGTAGCTAGTAGATGCCCCCTGTAGCCAGTAAATGCCCCTCTGTAGCTAATTATAAAATTTAAAAAAAATTACTCACCCGACCACAGTCCCCGCGTCCAGCTCCGGGAGCTGCTGAGCAGTGTAAGTGGCGTGACGGCACCACGCCGCTTACACTGTCACGCAGCTCCCAGGGATCTCCTGGGCGGCAGAGCTGCCGACTGAGCAGATCCCAGCATCGCAGGGGGCGTAGTGAAAGCCGTGCACCCCCTGCGATGCTGATACAGGGGAGGAGGCAGGATGGGAACGATCCATCCTGCCTCCTCCCCTGTACCAGCAGCTGCACAGTGAGTGCGTGCAGCTGCTGAATGACTCTGTGCGGCTGTTATAAAATGGCTGCGCAGAGCCAGGGGCTATTCTCCGGGTGGGCGAGCCAGGCGGCGCCCCCCCCTCTGGTAGCAGAGCGTCGGCGCCCTGGGCGATTGCCCGCCTCGCCCGCCCATAGGAATGGCCCTGGTACAGGCACACGTGCAACTTCTAGGAGCAATGCCTCTAGGATAATACCAGGACCATACTTTTCTTATGAAATTCCCTTTTTATTATTTTCATATTGCCTATTGAGAATTAAATTTATTTACTCTTTGCCCACCTTTTCCAAATTACAGTACTGATTATAGTGCAAATTATACCCCTTGATGAGTGCCATAAAGAGGTATTTCCATCACAATGATTAGCTGTTTAACATGTAGACAAAGGTAAATAAAGATTATTACCAAATGCATTGGTGTTCTAATTTTGCTTCATTTCAGAGATAGAACAGTTCTTATCTCCTGCTTGTCTACAGATAGCTTTCTAGGTTTCCATACACTTCTCTTTTCTCTAGAATCGGCCTAGGATAGTGATTTCACATTATGCTATGTCTTATCAGCAGCACAAAAGCTTATCTTTAACTTTAACCATTTACAGATCTGTATCCTTGTGCCCTGTTGTCAAAACCCCTTCATCACCAATATATTTCCAACAGGCTCAGCCAGGAATAGCAGACACTAATGTCAGTCACTGATGTAGAACTGCCAACAGCATGAACAGGAATTGGTAGGAATTGGTTCTATGAAACAGCTAGATGAGAACACCAATTTAATTCAGATGCCAGGGTTCAGAATTGTATGGTGTGTTGACCAACTAAAGAGTTACTTTTTAATACCAGAGGATAAACTAAGTTGTAGAAGAAGCAAGTCAACGTTCTTCGAAGACTGTTTCAAAAATGGCTAAGTAGTCTTGAAGGTTTGACTTCACCAGATCTCCTCACTTATCAGACAACAGGGAGATGGTCAAAATGATCTTGCTTATGTCAGATACAAACTGGAAGGCCAGGGCCTTGAAGTGTTTTGTACATTGATTCAAAACCCCCAGACAAGACTTGCCATCAAAGCCTGATTTGTGTTGTTCCAACCTCTGTACCTCACACCTATCTCAGAAACTGGCCCCCAAAAGTATTGGCTCAGAATGGAGAGCCAGTTACACTTGTGCATAACCCTTAATTCTGTTCTGTGGGAGTTCTGAGTGCAGTCGAGGGGTTGGAGGGAGACCTGTTCCACATATGAGTATGGGTTACAGAGGAGGAACCCGCACCTATCAGACTTTGATGGCATTTCCTATTAATATGCCATCAAAGTTTATGGTAGGAACACCCCTTTTTTAAATGCTGTTGAAGTAAAAATATAAAAGCACTGCTAAAAGAAATAGTTTAACATTTTGATCATGCTTTCCTTTGACTTATAATTCATTATTTGGTTCCATTGGGCATGGTTTACAATGATTGGTCATCAGCGTGTGATGTCTCCAAAGTATGTCTACTTCTTTGTCTTTCTTTCCTGTCTCTTTATCTCTGTTGCAAGCTGCTGATGAAACTCTGACACTTTAAGCTCAGTGGCCACTTCCATCTGAGAACATAGTGCTTGAGGTGCTGTTGATTTATTTAAATAATTAAAAATTAATTAAAAGATGTTTTCTTAATCTCATTAGCTCAAAATGTGAACAGCATGATGAGGAGGACTGTTTAAATGCCAATTCAAATTGATCCCCTAAATTCCTTGGGCAATTCAGGGGTTAAACACCGCTTGTGAATTTTGCCATTAGGCTCCTTGTTAGAGATCAGCAAGTTGTACAAAAAGTTTTGAAACATTGAACAATTGAACATGTACATCCTAAAGCTAAAAGATGGTCTCATTTAGTTCATTTAATAAATGTTCAAGACATTTTATGTTCATCCTTAAATTTCGACCAAAAGCCAAATATCCCTAAATTTTTGTGAGTAGGGTGTATTTATTTGAACATTGTGTACAGGTATAGATGTCTAGATGTAATAGCTGTTGTCTAGCTATAGGTTTAAGTGAGATTTTTTCTATAGTAAGTGAATTTTCAATTCTCCTCAGCTTGTGAGATTAGTCTGAGATTCAGGTCAAGGAAAAACAGTGAAGCACTCCATAAAACACAATAGATTGTTCTGCTAAAATATAACACTACATTTCTTATGTTTATGATACTTCCTCCTGCTAGATAACTCCCTGGAATGTCCTTCTAATAGTACAAATCTGACCTCACGACCAAAAAGAATCCCTATTAAATATAACTAATGCTATTTTCTATTATATGGCCCAATTAAGGAGGGAGAAAAGTCCTTTAAACTATGCTATAATGAGTGACTGTATTTAGTAATGGATTGTTTTTAGCAGCGGTGAGTAACACAATTTACTACATCAAATTCTAGAACAATTATGGAACAAGCACTTTTTTTTTACTGATGACAGAATTAAATTGTAATTCCTGGCTAAAACAGCACAACTCCCCTCTGTTTTATTGGCAATCATTTTTTTTGTATATCTTTTTTATATCTTTCTATAGATGGCTGCGTTCTGAAAATGAGTATGCAGGAAGAAAAGATTTGCCCACAAAGTAACCTTATTTTGATGCGTTATTTGTGCATATATTATGCTGCTGCTTTGTGTAGCATGGGAAAAAATGAATTAGGCTTCTGAAACAAGCTGTCACTTGCTCCTAGAGGTGTGAAAAAATTATGAGGTCTGTTGTACCGAAAAACACAAATAGCCTACCTTTTGTGAAGCAAACACATCCGTTTGAGACAGAGTTAGACGTGTTTGGTTGGCTGAATTTTTATTTAATTGAGTCATGCAGATTTCAAGGCTGGTGGGTTCATTCACTTCCTGAAAAAG
>JAODAL010054102.1:0-24840 GCA_025379985.1 Phyllomedusa bahiana | reverse complement strand
AATAGAATTTTTTGGATCTAAAAATATCGATCAGTGGAAATAGTTTGACCACTTCAACTTACTTCAAGGCAGTAGATATGAATAGCTTCATTAATTTTAATAGTGCCCATCATAAGCCTTGGCTTGCTAATATTCCATATGGACAAATGAAAAGGCTTCGAAGAAACTGCACAGATGATGAAACTTTTAAAAAACAATCATCGCTTCTAGAAAAGAGATTCCTTGAAAAACAATATCCTAAAAAATTGGTTAGTGATGCCATTGCAAAAACCAGCACACTCACCCAAAAAGATTGCCTGATAGGAGAACCAAAACAAATTAAGGGTGAGGATAAACGTGTTAAATTCTCCTTAATAACACAATTTAATACCTCACATTGTAAAATTAAGAACATTCTACAGAAACATTGGCATCTAATTAAAAGAGATCCAATTTTAGGACCATTAGCTCCAAAACAACCCAGTTTAATTTTTAGACGAGCGCCAAACCTGAAAAGTATTCTAGCTCCCAGCCTTATAAAAAATCCCTTTAATCAAAAAAATGATATTACTTTAGAAAAGGGCAGTTTTCCCTGTAATAGTTCGGGATGTTTCTGTTGTAAAACTATCATAGAGACCAATAATTTTACATCAAACACCACACATGAAGTTTTCGATATCAAACACCATTTAGACTGTAAGAGTCAATTTGTTGTATACTTAATACAGTGCAAGTGCAAACTGCAATATATTGGACGAACCATCTGTCCTCTTCATGTAAGACTAAATGGACACAGAGCAAGTAACAAAAAAGGAGATCTAAAACAAGGGGTTGCAAGACATATTAATGAGAAACATAACCAAGATTTCGCAGCAAAATTATCCCCATAGATCAAATATCCAGGGACTGCTCCAACAGATTCCAATTACTTAAAAAAAAAAAGAAATTTACCGGATGTATAAATTAAAAACAGTACAACCCGACGGCCTTAATGAGATAGACGAGCTCATACATTGAATATGCACACAAGTTTTAATATAGGAGATTTATATTGTAATTTTATTTGTAATTTTAAGGTATATATTTATTGCATGTTTTTTACTTGTATTTTTATACTGCAGGATTTTTTAGTACATAGGTGTGTTATTTTTGTATTAAAATTAATATAGACTTATGTATATTAGAGACTATATAGTTAGACTGCTATGTGCAAGCAGATATTGTAAACGGGATGTCAGTCCAACCGACATTCCGGTGAACTAGCCGTATGTGACAATGTAGTCATTTGTTACAATACGTGATATGGTGCCAACAACACAACATTAACATGCTAAAACTAGTTATAAATTATTGGACACTTTATTAACCATTTATTCATATGGAACAAACTAGTACATCCTCGGTTGTCGTTTTCACTGACATGCTGAATAATTAGTCATTGACAATGTAACGTGTGCAACTCAGGCAAGTGTGTATTAGGGTGCTTTCACACGGTGCGTTTTTGGTGTGTTTTTGATGCGTTTTTTTGATGCGTTTTTTGTGCAACAATGTATATAAATAATTTCTGTGCCTTCCTGCACAAAAAACGCATCCAAAAAACGCATCAAAAATGCACCAAAAACGCACCGTGTGAAAGCACCCTTAGAGCAAAGTCCTTAATTGACGGACAGAGATGTGAACCTATTAGCAACATTATTGCACCCTTAATAAGGTGGAACATTGCAGGCTAAGTCAGAGACCAGCAATGGAGTTTGAGTTTGATTGACATCTATGATATCCTATTAACGACAATGTTGCATTTTAAATGATGATGACTTTCACTTACCCACAATGCCTCTGATGAAGCGCTAGTGTAGGCGCGTAACGCGTAAGGCTATAGCAGTATTCTGTTATATTTTGAAGTGCATTTTTAACCGGTGGTTACGTGCGCCGCAAAATCCTGTTTTTTCCTATATATTTTTATCTACCTATCTATCTCATATCTATCTATCTATCTATCTATCTATCTATCTATCTATCTATCCCATATCTATCTATCTCATATCTATCTATCTATCCATTTATCTATTTCATATCTATATATTTATCTATCTATCTATCTATCCATCTCATATCTATCTATCTCATATCTATCTATTTATCTATCTATCCCATATCTATCTATCTATCTATCTATCTATCTATCTATCTATCTATCTCATATCTATCTATCTATCTATCTATCCCATATCTATCTATCTATCCCATATCTATCTATCTATCTATCTATCTATCTATCTATCTATCTATCTATCTCATATCTATCTATTTATCTATCTGTCTCATATCTATCTGTCTCATATCTATCTGTCTCATATCTATATATCTGTCTCATATCTATCCATCTATCTCATATCTATCCATCTATATCTCATATATATCTATCCCATATCTATCTCACACCTCTGGTCTTATGTAGAGACAAATAGTGCTAGGATAGCACACAAAATAAAGGCATACAATGGCGCTAAGACTAAATAGGGACTAGATATGTATAACCTACAAATAACTGGACAACGCGTTTCTCCTCTGTTTCCCTGCAGATACTTCTCTTCTCTCTACAGACACTTCCTTTTGCTCTTTTTCCCTGCAGACACCTCTGTCTTGTTCAGAACAGCTTCATTTACTTAAACACATTAACACCCTTGGGGCTTTTTCTATACATTATGACAGGTCGATATTGCTACTCATTTACTTTCTATACAGTTATTATATCAATGAATACAAAAGTTCCATAAATGTTTCGTACTCTTAGATATCGTCCTTGGAGGTCGCACCCACAGGGGTCCACGGTCACACACTTCTCTCCATCCAGCATATATCCAGCGTCACATTCACAACCCTCGTAGCATCCGTTACCACAAGTGCTGGAAGCCAAGAGACCGAGACAGGTGAAGCCGCAGGTGCGGGTGCACAGGGCGTAATGACTGTTAGCAGGACAGGGAAGGGCTGGAGAGATACGGAAAGTTAGGCATTACTTTATGTGTGTATATATATATATATATGTACAAATCTATCCATCTAACTCATAACTATTATCTATATTTATTTATATATCTATTTATTTATCTATCTATATAGAGAAAATAGAGACAAAAAACAGGCGCACAATAGTGAAGCAGTGCTAGTTTTGGCGCGTAACACGTAAGGCTTAACGGTGTTAGTTTTTTACTAGTGAGGATGGTATTGTTCCCTCACATTTTAATAAATGTAACACTTCGTACAATTGTTGAAGTGGTCGCTATTTTTAAGGATTCACAAGCGCCGCAATTTCCTTCTTTTTTCTGGTTATTGTTACTATTTATCTATCTAATATCTATCTATCTATCTGTCTCTCTGTCTATCTATCTATCTATCTAATATCTATCTATCTATCTAATATCTGTCTATCTATCTATCTATCTATCTATCTATCTATCTATCTGTCTGTCTGTCTATCTATCTCATCTATCTATCTCATTTCTATCTACCTCATATCTATCGATCTGTCTGTTGATATATCTATCTATCTATCTATCTATCTATCTATCTATCTATCTATCTATCTATCTATCTGTCTATCTATATAATATCTAGCTGTCTATCTATCTATCTAAATATCTATCTCTCTATTTCTATGTATCTGTGTATGTGGGTATGTATCTATCTATCTCATATCTCTATATCTATCTATTTCATAAGTGTATATCTAATTATCTAAATATCTATCATCTTTCTTCCTTCTCTCCCTTTTGACCCTTGTAGTGGAGTTAGCCCATTGACAAATGCATATCTATCATATCTATCTATTTATTTATGTATTTCATATCTATCTATATATTTATCTATCTATCTATCTATCTCATATCTATCTCAAATCTATCTATTGCTCTATCTATCAATCTCATATCTATCTATCTATCTCATATCTATCTATCTACTATCTATCTCATATCTATCTATCTATCTATCTATCTATCTATCCATCTATCTATCCATCTATCTCCTATCTATCTATCCATCTCATATCTATCTATATATCTATCTATCTATCTCATATCTACCTCATATCTATCTATCTATCTATCTATCTCATATCTATCAATCTGTCTATCTATCTCATATCTATCTATCTAAATAGCTATCTATCTCTCTATTTCTATGTATCTGTGTATGTATGTACTGTATGTATCTATCTATCTCATATCTCTGTATCTACTTATCTACTACATATCTTTATATCTAACTATCTAAATATCTATCATCTTTCTCCATTCTCTCTCTTGACCCTTGTAGTTTAACTGGCCCAATTGACAAATGCCTTTTAATCTTTTTGCAATGGAGTCTTTAACCAGTGGATGAAAGTTCCACCCAGTTTATCTCCTCAACCAGACATAAATATGGAAGATGCATTTTGGACATTTTCCCCCACTAATCTGATCTGAACCCCTATGTACCACCTCTTATAGGTAGACTCCTATGTGGCCCATGAACCAATATGCCCCATTGGCCATAAAGTTACTTGACTAAACTCTCTACATGACTAGAGGGTCACTTACGGCAGCCAGCGATGTTTCTCCAGGTTCCTATCTTGGCTCCTTTCTCTTGGCACAATGATGTGTAGGTCTGCAGGTTGGCACATAGGGCGTCATGCCCGCTGCCAGTGGCACAGACGTCGAAGACGCAGCTCTTGACAAATCTTTCTGGAGGCACCAGGGCGTGGCAGTCCTTGAAGGGCCCTTGTGGGTCCGTGATGAGGCCACACGTGGTGGGAGAATTAGCTTCAGCAGTTGCCTCTTCATCGCAGGTAAAGCAATGATCTCCTGAGCAGCCATGACAGTCCGACCTCTCCCCACCCACTTCCCAGGACTCCACGAACACTGACAGCTCCGCAACAACAGTGCCGTTTGGAAGGCTGAAGTCATCTTTAGGGTCTTTGTTGAAATTTCCGCAGAGGCCTTCGCTGAGTCCGATGTAGGAGCTGGGGACCCAGATGGACACGTGGTACTGGTGGTCGTACAGCAACGTGATACCGGAATGAGTGCGAATGATAATGTTATTACCTTCTTCATTGATCCAGAATTGATGTTTGTGGGACTGGCATGGGAGGGTGTAGGTCTCTTTGTTGACCTACAAGAGTCCAAAAAAAAAACAGCTATTGCAATTTATGGCTATGAGGGGGCAACAGGAACGAGTCTGGGCAACCATCATGGCGTTAGGAAACAACTGAACATCCAAGAAGCGCCAACAATATTGTGATCAACACATCTGGGCAAAATAAAAAAAAATCACATGTAGCAGAACTTAAAGGGGTTGTCCATTCTTACAATCATTGTGTCTGATGGTTGCGGAGAGGTGGTGGTGTTCAACAATGATGACATCACGTTCATTGGTCATGTGACACTGTAGCCAATCAGAAGCTTCAGCTGACCCGTGCTTTTTTTTAAAGGAAGAGACACTGCAGCCAGTGATTGGCTGCAGTGTCATGTGACCAATGAACGTGACATCATTGGAAAGGAAGCAATGGCGGCACAGAAATAGAGTGGATTTAAAAGGTAAGCTACGTTTTTTTTTCCTGTTTTTTATTACCTTGTTTCTAATCAAATGAATAGAAAACCCCTTAAAATTGTTGATTACCGGATTCTTAGGTACATAATGATACTTCCGTAACTCAGCTCAACAATAAAAACAGGCACGGACTGGCGAACAGGGGAGCAGATGACACCGCCTATGGGGACTGGACATATTAGGCCCTTGGTAGGGCAGGCATGTGCAGTGGATGAAAGGTGGGTCCCAGGAATGAACTCTACTGGTGGACCCCGATAATCAACTCCACTGGTGGGCCCAAGCAATGTACTTTAATGGTTGGCCCCAAAAATCTACTCCATTAGTGGGCCCTAAAAATCTAGTCTACTCGTGGACCCCAAGTATTAACTCCACTAGTGGGTCCCAAGAATCAACTCCACTGGTGAGGTCCAAGGATCAACTCTACTGGTGGCCCCAAGAATCAACTACACTGGTGGGTCCCAAGAATTAACTCCACTGGTGAGGCACAAGAATCACTCTAATGGTGGCCCCAAGAATCAACTCCACTGGTGAGCCCAAACAATCTACTTTAATGGGTGGCCACAAAAATCTACTCCGTTAGTGGGCCCTAAGAATCTAGTCTACTCGTGGGCCCCAGAATCAACTCCACTGATGGGCCACAGGAATCAACTCCACTGGTGGGCCCAAACAATCTACGTTAATGGTTGGCCCCAAAAATCTACTCCATTAGTGGGCACTGAGAATCTAGTGTACTCGTGGGCTCCAAGTAGTAACTCCACTGGTGGGTCCCAAGTATTAACTCCACCGGTGAGGCCCAAGGATCAACTCTACTGGTGGACCTCAAGAATCAACTCTACTTGTGGACCCCAAGAATCAACTCCACTGGTGGACCCCAAGAACCAACTCCACTAGTGGGCCTCCAGAATTAATGCCACTGGTGGGCCCCAAGACTCAACTCCACTGGAGGGCCCCAAGAATCAACTCCACTGGTGGGCCCAAAGAATCAACTTCACTGGGGAACCCTATACACCCCAATCCGAAACTATTGACAAACCTATATTTATAGGATATCACCCAAGACATGTCTTTTAAGATCCACATTTAGCACCTACCTCAGCACTCCCGGCCTTTCCAGTCTCCAGTTGTATCATGTAGTTTCCTATAGTCACCATAACAGATTTGGTGACCGCTACATTTCCATTTGGCCTATTCTCCACTGTCACCACAAAGTTGAATTGCTCAGTTTTCACCTGGAGAAGGGTGTAGCGACAGGTGCTCTGCATATCATAGTAGACACAATCCAAGGTGATATAATGGAGTCCTCCCCAAGCTATGCATTGGCCAAGCTCTGTAGCATGACAGCCCAGGACGCCATCCACCACTTTGCACTCTTCATTAGCGCCACAGGTATGGGCCTGGCAGGTGACATTGCCGTTATCTCCGCACACACATTTCTTCTTACACAGATCATCTGTGAAGAATTCTTGATCCATCTTATAATACACGTCATCGATGGTGCAGCCGCAATCTCCAATAGGCACACAGTCATCTCCACTCCTTACAAAGCCATCGTTACAGTAACACCCTTCAGTGAAGGACTTAACACCGTTTGGTGGAGGTAGAAGACCCAACCAGGTGACAGGACATCCAACTCCGAGAAGAATGTAATGACTATTTGGGGGGCAGCTGAGTTCTGTGAAGATAAAAGTGGACTCTTAGAAGACATGTATAGGCCAATCAAGGAAAAGGTTAGGTAAGGTGAACCCATGGATGTTATACTGCTGGTTATTCACTATGAAGAAAACTTACCACAGAAAGATGGCATCCTCCATTCCTTGATCAAGGAACCATTCTGTTGGCAATGTGACACATAAGATGCAATGCTGGCACAGACAACAGACTGATGACCTTTGTAAGCACAAGCATCGAATACACAGGCCTCAAAGAAGGAAGTTGGGGAAACAGAAGCATGGCATTGGCCGAAGGGTCCATCCGATTTGATGAGAAGCCCACAGTACTGGTCACTCCTATATTGTTCCTTCTCAGCCTCTTTGCACTTGGGACAATCTGAACATATTTCTTCACATCCTTCTACGTCTCCCACCTTCCAATGGTTTCCAAATTCTTCGTCACTTTTGGCTCTCACCACACCTTTTATGTTGAAGTCATCATCAGGGTCTCCATTGTTGTTTCCACACAAACCATTGACGGCCTCTTTGTAAGTTTTTGGTAGCACAACGCCTACGTTGCTCAATCCATCAAAAGCCAACAGCACGTCAATATCCAGTTTTATGATCACATATGACCCAGAACTGTAGGCAATGATCTTGGAAGTCTTGAAAAAGTAGGGTAGATGCACAATATTTCCATTGACCTTGAAGATGATGTGACATAGTTATTATCCAGATGAATAGTAAGATATATTGAGACTATAAACTAAAGCTATTGGAGCCAGTATGACAGCAGTCCTTAAAGGGGTGCTCCCAGCATGCACTTTGATGGCATATTATTAGGAAATGCCATCGAATTCTGATAGGCGTGAGTCCCACCCTATCAATATGCCATCAAACCCTTTTAAGGTTCTGTACTGTGAAGCTGTACGCAATGTTCTGGTTTATTGTACCTCTGTAGGGTACCACATTCTTCCCTAGTAATGCTTTCACAAATTGGTATCTGCCAGTATGGCGGCAGTCTGTAAAATAGTGTTCCCATCATTCACTTTGAATGCATATTGATAGGATAATCCATCAAAGTCTGATTGATGTGGGTCCCATCTCTGGGCCCCACACCTAATTTGGGAACGGGCTCCTGAAAGTGTGAGCTCATCCGGTTACTCTTGCTCATTACTTTCCATTCTGTTCTATGGGAGTTCTGAGTACGACCGAACACACCATTACCCTTTACTGGGAACTCCCATAGAACTGAATAAAGAGTTATATGCAAGCTGGACCAGCTCTCTTTTCTGCGGCCTATTCCCGAGAGGTGGGACATGGCATGCTATCAATATGCTATTAAAGTCAATGATGGGGGCACCTCTTTAAAATCCTGTACTATGAAGCTGTAAGCACTCAATTTACTGCTTTATGGACTCTCTGTAGGGGACCACACTCTTCCCTAGTAACACTTCCATAACTTGACATCTACCAGTATGGTGGCAGTCAGAGTCCTCAAAGGGGTGTTCCTACCATGCACTTTGATGGCATATCATTAGGATATTACCATCAAAGTCTGATAGGTGTGTGTCCTACCCTTATAAATATGCCACCAAAGTCCATGATGAGTACCATGCTTTAAGGTTCTGTACTAAGGAGCTGTAGGCACTGAATGTGCTGCCTTATGGTATCTCTATAGGGCATTACACTTTTCCCTAGTGAGGCTTCCAGGACACCATTTTATTTCTTATGGATTACTAAAAAACTCCATACAAAGATCTAAATGAAGGTACCCTACAGTATGAACCCATAGCTTGTACTCTTATGAAGTCTTGATGGAACCCCAACTGACCTCATCACATGTAAACATGTTCCATTGTTCACCATTGGTATCCATCATCGTACAAGCTCTCCCACCATCATGGCTTCTGACTCACTATACAATGTTGACTCTAGCTCTACCTTACATCCCACCTCCCGTAGGATTTCGTACCTTGATCTTTTGTGGGTGGTCTCTGCTCATGGTTACTGTCACGTTGTAGACCTCCAGTAACAGATCTTTGGTGAAGGACACGGCTTTGCTACCTCGGTGCTCGTTCTGAATCTTGACGGTGAACTTGGTCAATGATGGGTCCTCGGATATGACGCCAACCAGCTGGGAGATACAAGTGCCCATGAAGTCAATTTTCTTACTATCGAATTGAATGTAATGTGGATCACCCCAGGCAATGCAGGTGGAGTACTTGTTAGGGTAACAGCCTCGTATGCCATTGGTTATCATGCAAGTCTCACCGTCTTTGCACTTGGTTTCTTCACAAACCGGAATTCCAAGAACCGAGTCACATTTACACCGAACACTGCATTTTTCATTATACCAGGACTGGTCGGGGTGATAATACTGTCCATTGTATTGGCATCCGCAGCTGGAGGTGGGCACACATTTGTCACCACTCAGGACCATCCCTGTGTTGCACTCACATGTTTCTACACAGGGCTTTTTGCATTTCGCCGGGGCATCTCTGTCAAAACAACTGGCCGGGCAGGCATTGCCGCAGGTGTTGTAATGGCTGTTCTTATCCTCACATATTTTGTCTGCAATGGATAGAGAAAAGAAAATATATTCAAATAAATATTGCAAAATTATAAAAAAAAAAAATATTCCATAGCTCCAAATTCACATTTCTATCACCAAGATTCCTGCATGTTGCTTATGATATTATTCTGAGTCAGCTCTTCCCCTCAGCTTCAGGCTCACACTTTCTGTTCAGGTTGTGGGCACAGTTTCAGCCATCTACTTCCTGTTCAGGCTGTAGGTGGTTCTACAGCTTCAGGCCCCTATTTCCTGTTTAGGCTGTGGGTGGTTCTAAAGCTTCTTGTTCAGGCTGTAGTTGGTTCTACAACTTCAGGCTTCCCCATCCCTTTCAGGCAGTGGGTAGTTCTACAGCTTCAGGCTCTCACTTCCTGTTCAGGCTGTGGGCAGTTCTACAGCTTCAGGCTCCCACTTCCTGTTCGGACTGTGGGTGGTTCTACAGCTTCAGGCTCCCACTTCCTGTTCGGACTGTGGGTGGTTCTACAGCTTTAGGTTCCCACTTCCTGACAAGGCTGTGGGTGGTTCCACAGTTTCAGGCTCCCACTTCCTGTTCAGACTGTGGGTGGTTCTACAGCTTCAGGCTGCCACTTCCTGTTCAGACTGTGGGCAGTTCTACAGCTTCAGGCTTCTACTTCCTTTTCGGACTGTGGGTGGTTCTACAGCTTTATGTTTCCACTTCCTGTTCAGGCTTTGGATGGTTCTACAGTTTAAGACTCCCACTTCCTGTTCAGGATGTGGGTAGTACTGCAGCCTCAGGCTCTAACTTCCTATTCAGCCTGTGGCCGGCTGCCACTTCCTGTTCATGCAGTGACTGACACTTCAGCTATGCTATTCCTAGCTGGGCTTGTTAGAGGAACATTGGTGAGGGAGGACAGAAAGATACAGAACTCTAATTAGTTAAAGGTTGTCAGTAAACAAGGACCTGTGCTGCTAATAAGACACATCAAGGACTGATGTCACCATCCCGACCACTGCTGGAGCAGAGAGAGGTGATTTCTTAATCTAGGAAAGCTTGTGTACACAAGCAGGAGATATGAATTGCTCTAACTCTGAAGGGACAGCAGTGTATTTGGTAATAGTTTTTAGCTATCTTTGCCTACAGGTTTAAAGCCAATCAATGGGATGAGAGTGCCCCTTTTAAGCAAAAGTATTGGCATACGTTCTACTTACAGCAATTGGAGGGTGTTCTCCAGTCTAAAAGCTTGACTCCTTGTTTGAGACAAGCACTTGCATAAGTCTCGAGTGATTGGCAAAGAATTTTTGCCGCCCCATCGGCCATACAAACGTCAAAGAGACAAGCGTCAAAGAACTGGTCTGGATTTACTTTGGAGAGACATTCCTTGAACGGTCCATCCTCCCTCAACAGGAGGCCGCAGTTCTTGTCATTGCTGTACTGTTGCTTCTTTTTTTCCCGGGTCGGCTTTGGGGCCAGGGAAAAGAGTCAAAGCAGAATGGATCGTGTCTGGAGACTTTCCATGAAGATGCCCAGTTGACAATGGAGGTGACCAGGCTTCCATCGGGAGATCTTTTGTCATCGTTTGGATCTTGGTTGAAGTTCCCACAAAGACCGGACACGACATTGAAATAGCTGCTGGGCAGTGTCACCGTGCAGCGCCAGTTCCAGTCAAAAGTAAGAGAAAGAAAAAAGGGGGGGTTTCAATGGCGTAAACCCGTCGAGAGGTCTAAAACTTTCCCTCATATATGGGGGGAAGGTTTGGGTTTAAATTCTCATTGACCTACACAAGACACAGACAACAACACTATAATTATATTCTATCCAGGGCCAGGGTTAACATTGGGGATGGTAGACCTGGCTGCACCATCTTTCATGACTGATGGGGGCATCAGTGGCCCCGAGAGAGTTATTACAATGTTGTTTGGGGACTGCATGATATACCACATGGAGGCACTAATGGTTCTCTACATGACATCAAGAAAACTAAGGCCAACCCTGGGCTTGGAAGCCATTGATTTCGACAAAATCTTGATGGCTCTGTTTGACGACTTAGGGTATGTTTACATGGCGTAATTTTGGGGTGCATTCCAGTTCGTAATTGTGCTGTAATTTGCCCCAAATATGCCCCTCAATTACGGTAATTCATACACGCCGCAATACGCCGTGTGAACATACCCTTTGGAATTAAAGGGGTTGTTCATCTCATAGAAAAAGCATTTCAATAGCTCCCAAGCCCCAAGAAAAAAAATAAAAAAGCTATACTCACCTTCCTCCGGTCTCCGATTTCAGCGACCCATCTCTCCCTGGGCCAACTCATCCATTGAGAACACTAGGCAGCTGCCTATGGTCCCCACAAGCATTAGGACCCCAGGTGGTCAGAGGTATGTCCTGGGAAACCAGGGCACATGCTCTTGATCCCTGGGTTGACGCTGCTTATTTAACTTTTTTGTATGTTCCCTGGATCCACAAGCAGATAAAAACCATGACAGGGCAGGGAGCCAATGGCTCCCTGCCCTACTAGTTAGTTTAGGTTAGTGACCAGGACCTGGAAGATGGGTAGACAAAGGTAGGTGACCGACTAGGGCACCATTTCATCCCAGGCAGAAAAGGGGGTGCAAGAAGGTATGGAGTGGACTGAATGTTCTATAGGGGGCAGGTGTCATGTGCCTTATTTGCCTAAGGCACCAGAATACCTTATCCCAGTCCTGCCTGTGGCCTACAAGATGTTATGGGAACATCATGATTCAAGATCCTGATGATTCAGGGGATCCTGCTGTTTGTCAGGGTAGCTGGTAGAGGCGTGGTTAGAGGTGTGCTCTGATGTGATGTAATGTTTGGGCATGGCGAGAGGAGTGGTTAGGGCCCAGTACATGGCTTTGTCCTGGAGCCCATAATTATGCTAAGATGGCCCTGGTCTCTCCGGTTCTTTTGTCACTTCCAAACAGTGATGTAATAAAGTGACCACTGTAGACAATGGTGACGTCTTTGTTCGGAAGTGATGGCGTGTCAACAGAAGAACTGAACAGATGCCCCGCTGGAATGGGAAAAAAGGAAAGGGGGAGTATAATTTTTTTAAAAATTTTTCCGAAATGCTTTTCTATGGGGGAAATCCCCTTTAAACCTTAACACAAAAAGGTTTTTCCCCTGGTCAGCTCCCCCGTGAGAGACCCCGGCGCAGATTGGCTAAAAGGCAAAATGGAAGCTAATAAAGGCTTCCTAGCCCATTGTTTTTGTTTTAATATTCCGCCCAAGAAGGTGGGGGGGGGCGGGGGGAGTTTTGGTTTCAAAAATGGGGCTGCGTTCTAAAAATGAAAACCCCCATTTTGGTATCATGAATTTTTACCCTAAGATAACATATTTATACCGAAGAGTGAACACATAAAAGCAAAATCCCTGCAAACAACCCCACAGGGATTAGTTTTTTTTTCGTTTTTCCCGTCATTTATGGCTATCAATGGACCATTAAAAGTTTAAAAACCCTTTCCCGCAAAAAAATAAGCCCTCATTTGTCTATGTAAATGAAAATAGAAAAAAATTAGGGCTCTTGGAAGACAGGGAGGAAAAAAATGAAGAGACAGAAAATTATGACCGGCTATAATGTAAGGGGTTAGGACCTGTTTTTGGTGTTATATCGAACTAACCAAACACGCGATGATGATGTAGGTCACTTGCAGACACAAGATTGGGTTTCACCATCTCAAGATCTTAACAACCGCCAACGGTTTGATGACGATGAAAGAAATCTTACTTTATTTTTTGGGAAAATTTACCAAAATTGAGCTGCGATTTTTTTATGCCCTTGATGGTCAGTTCTACCCTCCTGACGTATGAGACGGCTTGACTTCCTCGGTTATCATTCTGTATGACTGCCCGGAATGTTTCTAGGGTGGGGTCACCTCCGGAGTTTTTGAGGGGAAAACATGCTGCAGGTGCCCTTTGGGAAAACAAAATTTTTGACCATGTAGGTTTCCCCAAATGGGATCTCCCCAAGCCCAGCAAGTGCCTGTAAAAGCCGGTACGCAACGTGCTAGACCGTCTTGGAGCTGGCAGTTCTCCTTTGAACGACATGTTTTGGACTTGCAAGGGTCTGAAATGTAACAAATATAAGAACGTGTTATGACGGAGACTAGACCAAGTGGTCAAAATGCAAAGGCCATTTGGTCAACTGGGACCTTAGTTGTCAACTTATAGCCAGCCCACTGGATGTTAAATGATGCTTCTTTCTTTAGGAGACCTTCAGTGTCCAAAAGGTGGACCTTCTTGTTAGTAATTTATGAAGTTATCTTGGTTATATTGCCAAAACCCAGATAAGCAATAGGACAATCGACAGGAGGCCTAAGTGCCATCTTTATAGGATCAAGCTTGTGCAATAGGATACATGATATCAATACAGGGGAAAGCATTACCAAAGGGGGGAAAAGTCCCGCCCTTCCCAATTTGGCACTGTTCTCCAGTGGCACAGCTTGCGTTACGGCAGCTCATCCCCAAGATTGGCTTGCAGGAACATTCCAGACCACAATCATCACTCCGCACGATTTCATTGGCCTGGAAAACAAAGTAAGACATTTTGACCATTGTGGGGCAGTAGAAACTTTTTTCGCCGACTCCCCCAGTTCAAATGATTAGGGAGTGTGTGCGAAAGTTTGTGTGAACATGTCATATGTGGGTTCATCTTTGGCGCATAACTTTGGCGCATTCAAGAGTGTCCTGCTTGGCGCAAATTTTGGCGTGCGACTATTCAGTCATCTATATAACAGTTTTTTGACATGATACGCCAAAAAAATGCCTCAGCCCCATTCATACATGTCACCCCTTGGTTTCTTTTCCAGAAAAAAAGATAAGGGGGAAAACCCGGACACCCAAATTACTACAATAGCAAAGGGGTAATTACTTTTCCACCGAGCACCAAACGGGGGTGAGGAGATTCCTAAAATTTTTATTTTTACCTTAAAATTTCCCTCTTCCGCCTCCCTCCCCATTTTTACTGATGTAGCGACCATGTCTGCATCCACATTGGTCCAGGGTAACGCACTTTTCCCCATCGAATACATAGCCCTGGTCACATTCGCACCCTTCATCACACAGGGCGAACCCTGGTGTCATAGGGACCGAGGTGGTGGGCCTATCGGAAAAGGGCACGTAGTGACTGTGAGGGCCACACTTCATAGCTGTGGAAACATCAGCAAGACGTAAGGAAAGTGCAGGAGAGGTTGTGGTTTCAAATGTAGAAGAAATGGTGGAATCGCAGCAGAATGTTATGGCTTGAGTCCTATCAAGAACATCTTTTACAGATGTTGTAGGCAGTAGTGGAAAATGTTGGGTACAAAAATAGCTCAAAAAATGAAGTTATCATGCAACATCTCATGAGGGGACAGAAAACCTGTTCCAGACCTCTATGTATTGTCACCTAAATCCTTGTCCTCACCCTAAAATAAATCCCTCATTGTACTTCAGAGCTGAACTTATAATTCTGCTGGCTGTGCCAACAACTCAGTTTAGCTAGGCTCCCATGATGCCCAGGGACCAAGGAAGAGGCGAAGGTCTTTCTCAAAAAAGTTTCCCAAAATTTGTCATCATCTTACTTATCATCTCTTGTATCTGCTGTAGTAATGAGATTGGTCACCAGTCAGGAATCTGAATATTGGGGGTGCACTCCCAAAATGGTCTAAATTAAACCCCTCCCTAGTTTCAGGGTTAGGCAACAGACTGGAACATGAATATTGGGGTGCATTCATTTAATTTCCATCTACTGTTTCATTTTAGAACCATCTGCCCCATGTATTTTGGGGGGTTTCCTCACAATGATTCCCTTTCCCATTTTCATCTTGGACCCCCAACCCGGGACAGAATATTGGGGGGGCATTTAAATATGAGTCTGATAACATTATAGTTTCATTTGGCTCCAGACGGGAAATCGAGTGTTGGGGTGCCCCTCAGTATGTTGATTGCATCTACTAGGTTCGTTTTGGACACCAGGCAGGAACATTAGTATTGGGGTGCTCTCACTGCTTGCATTTACTTATTCATCTTGGACACCAGACAGGAATCTGAGTATTGGGGTGCACTCAGTATGAGTCTGATTGCATTTACTTGTCTTGGACCCCCAGACATGGAAAAGGGAAAAAGTTGGGGTTCCCTATTTTGGGCTGATCGCTCTATTAGTAACTGTTTTAGGGGTACATTTAAATTCGACAAAAATCTTCCGTCCTCCAGGTTAAGTCTTTGACTCCTTCATACTTGCATACGTCAGCATAGGTAGCGACGCTGTTGCACAGAACATCGCTGTTTCTTTTCCCTTTGGGCGCACAGGCAGGAAACAAAACCTTGACATAAGATTGGGGGTCGACCTTGGAGTGACACTTTGCGAATGGTCCGGAGGGGTCACTGATGATACCACAATTGATTGTTTTTAAAAATACTTTCTTCTTTTCCTCTTGGCACGACGGACAAGGGTTGTCTCTGCCACCGCATCCATCACAGGCTTCTTTTGGTCCTCCGGGCACCTTCCACTTGTTTCCAAGGGCAGTGATATCATCTCCGATTGCACCTGCATCATCTTCGGCAACGCCATTGTAGTTGCTGCACAGACCCAAAAACCCCTGGCATTATTTTTAGTTTTGGGCCCAGTGAAAGGAAAGGCGGGACTGGAGGTGTAATCTCACCGGGAAAATCAAAAAATTGGGTTTAAGGGCGACCCCCTTTACCCTAATACTCAGCTCGTATGTTGCCAGACAGTAGCGTAACCGGAAGCCTGGAGGTCACTCCATTAACCTATGAATAATTTTTTTAAAATTGAACGTTATGCACCAACAAATGAAAGAACCAAAATCCAGGCTCAGCCTGACCTACAGGAGACTAAGGGAAGCCCTCGTCGGGGCCCTTGGCATAGTGGGCCACTGGGCATGTCACAAGTCACAAGTGCAATCATGTTCAGAAGATATATAATGGACCCAAGAAATCAATTCCGCTGGTTGGCCTCAAGAACACACTCCACTGGTGGATCCCAAGAACCAACTCCACTGGTGAGCCCCAAGAAACAGCTCCCCTGGTGGGCCCCAAGAATCCACTCCACTGGTGAGCCCCAAGAACCAACTCCACTGGTGGGCTCAAAAAATCATCCCCATGGTGGTCCAAAAAATCATTTCCACTGGTCCCCCCAAGAACAACCCACGGTGGAGCCCAAGAAAAAAACTCCATGGGAGCCCCAAGAATCATCTCCACTGGTGGGCCCCAAGAATCAACTTCACTAGTGGGCCCCAAGAATCAACTAAACCGCTGGCCCCAAGAATCATCTCCACTGGTGACTCCAAGAATCAACTCCACTGGTGGACCCCAAGAATTATCGTCACTGGTTGGTCCCAAGAATCAACTCCACTGCTGGATCCCAAGAATTATCTCCCCTGATGAGACCCAAGAATCAGCTCCATTGTTGAGTCCGAAGGATGGATCATCCCCAATGGTGACCCCCAAAAATAACCCCTTGGTGAACCCCAAGAATACACTCCACTGATTGGCCCCAAGAATACACTCCAATGGTATGCCCAGGCACCCCAGGTTGACCCTGCAGACAACCCATATGTATTGTCCTTTCATTTATCCTAAAATAAATACCTCATTGTACTTCAGAGCTGAATTTACATGTCTGATGGTTTTGTCCAGAACTCACCCCTATATGTTTAGCTGGGGCCCTATGATGCCCTGAGCTGCACTGCATTATGGGAGAATTTAACTTTTCTACATAGCTCTAGGAACCCAGTTTTAAGCTCTGTAAAGATACCGAACATAAAATCCAAGAGTTAAATGGGGTTTCCCCATCTTTTAACTGATGGATATCCATAGGTACCATAAATGTGCGGACAGGTCTACCATAAGCAATCTCAGGGCTACCTACAGTTATAAGTCTTGGGGCCCCCTTTAAGATGCCTTCATGAGCAGAACAAGGGTAAGGTACATAAACGTGCAGGATGCTTTTGGATGTTACCTGGATGACGCCCTTTTTCTTCTGCTTCAGGGTCAGGGTGACTTGATAGACCTCCACAGTGACGCTATTGATTGACCCCTGGCCAGCATCGAGCTTCTCCTTCTGTATGGTCACCCGGAATTTGGTCAGATTCCTTCCTGCCGTGTTTTCTTCACAGCTCTGAGCAAGAACATAGGAGCAAAATCCTCCAAAGTCATACGGTCGCTTGTCGAAGGTCCGATAGTGGGAAAACCCTGTCGCCGTACAAGTGGCCGAGCTCCTGGGGAAGCAGCTGAGAAGCCCACTCTGTGGGCGGCACTCTTCTTGGGGGGCCCTGGGGACACGCAGGGGTGGTCCCACCCTTAGAGCAGGTGCATTTCTGGGTACATGTATCCCCATCATAAGTGCCCTCACCCACAGCATAGTAAACCCCATTGTAATTGCATCCGCACTGGGAGATGGGGACGCACTGACCCCCACTGAGGAGGAAGCCATCGTTACACACACAACCTTCTGTGCAATTTCCACGACAGCCTTGTGGGGTGGAGAGACCATCACAGGTGACCGGACAAGGGTCAGCGCAGACCTCATAACTGCTGTGGGCCGGACAGGATAGGGCTGCAAGACATAGGGAGGAAAGGTCATTGCTATACAACTTACTTATCTTTATCTTTAATTTTCTATCTATTTTATCTATCTATCTGTCGTTTTTGTTATCATATTCATATCTTTTCTATTTCTATTTTTTTATCTCTATTACCCTATTATTTTATTATTTATTAAATATATTTTTATTATTATCTTCTATCTATCTACTTATATCTCTTTATTATCTATTATTATTATTATCTATCTATTTAATCTTTTTTATATCCCCTTTATTATCTCATATTATTTCTATTTTTATCTACTTTTTTTATTATTTTTCTATTTTCTTGTCCCATCTTCCATCTATTATCTATCTATTATCTATTAAATCTATTATCATTCCCATTACTATCTATTATTTTTCTTTTTATTATTATCTATTATTATCTATCTATCTTCTATCTATTATCTATCTATTCACATCTATCTATCTATCTTCTATTCATTTATCAATTTTCTTTTTATCATCTTTAATTCCCTTTTATCATCTTTTCTACTGTTTCTATCTCATCTATCTATTTAACCTTTAAATTTCTGTAACATCTGATCACTTACGACAGAGGTTTTGGCTCCTCCATGGATGCACCTTGCCTCCGGCCCGCTGACACGCCATCACATAGGATGTTATCACGGAGCAGAATACGGCCTGGCGCCCCTTCAGGATGCAGTAGTCATAGACGCAGCTCTGGAAGAACGGTTCTGGATCCACCAGTGAGTGACAATCGCGGAACGGCCCCTTTGGGCTAGCAGGGGCCCATTTCCGGCCACCACTTTTGCCTTTTCTTCGGCCGCTAGGTATTCAGACAGATTCACATATCTTACATCCGTGAACTTCCCCGACTTCCAGCTCTTGCAAACGTGATGGGGTGGCCGGTCCTTTTCCCCTCTTGGGTGTTAGGTAACACTGGGGCCCATTAAAATTCCCCACAGGGGCCCACACAGCGTTTGACGAAATTTGCTGGGAAAATCACCATGACGTTATGTCGTTTCAAATACCCCCTTTTTAAATCAAAGTCGAAGCTGAAGACGGGGGCCCCGCCCGGGGGGTGGGGGTGGGGAAGGGAGATTTGGCATCGGAGGAATCTAAAGGGGCGGGTTTACGCGTCTATTGTTTATCTACAAAGAAAAAAGAAAGAGTTTGGGGAAAAACCCAAAACGATCTAAACGTGAAATCCAATTTGGAGACTGGAAAATTTGGGTAAAATTTTAAGGTACCATCAAATCATAGAAGCCCTTGAAATTTTTTTCCTAAAAAAATTTCCTACAGAAAATTGGAAAAAGGAATATGGTCACATGGCTAGACCTTTGAAAAATCTAGCATTTCTTTTTGTTTTCCCCGTCCCCCTAATAGATTGTAAGCTTTTGCGAGCGGGGCCCCCCACACTTGTGTTCATCTGTAAGTCTTTTAATGTGAAATGTCGTCGTTTACCCTCCAATTGTAAATTTGCAGGGGGAATAGTTGCCGTATATAAAAAAAAAGTTATTATTTTTATTATTATTTTTATTTTTTTCCCCTTTGGGGGGCCCCTTTTAGTGTGGGGGTTTTTTGAATTGCTTTTTTTCCCCTCTACTAAGCATCTGCATATCAAAAAAAAGCATTAGGGGAAAAAGGAACTGAGAAGCTAAAAACACCCTTTATTGGATGTAAAAAATCCCAGTTTGCTTCGAATTTCTGAATCTTTAGAAAGCAAAAAGGGATATTAGCAAGCCAGCATAACCAATCTGCTACGCTATTTCGGGGTTTTTTCCCTTCGTGCAGAGCAATATTGGTGGCTGGGTTTGGGGGCATGAGTGGTAGAAGGGGTTTGCTTTTATTGGGGAAGCACCAAAAGGGGTGCCCCACACCCGCCAGTCAGTTCCTCTGCCCTTTCTTGATGAGGGGAAAAACCCGAAAAAGCTGGATGCAGATTGAGTGATACGGCTTTGTAAAATCCCCCTTTTTTCTTTTAAAGACTCAGTAAGTCGGAAGCAAATTTTGGGTTTTTTTACATCCCAAAAGAGGGCGTTTGGGTTCTCAGCTCCATTCCCATAACGCCTTGCAATATACAGAAAACTTGTGCATTAGACACAACTCACAACAGATGATATCAACCCCTTCCCACCATCGCATTCATTGTTTCCTCTCCGCCTTCTAAGAGCCATCACTTGTTTTCACTTTTTTTTTTACTGCATAGTCTTCTTTTTGGGGGACAAGATGTACTTGTTTAACTGACCGTACCATATAAGGTACTTTGAAACCCCCAAAAAATTCTATGTGGGGTGAAATATGGAAATTAAAAAAAGTAATTGTGCCACTTTTGCAAAGGTTTTGGTTTTTGTGGAGTTCACTGTTCAGTGTAAGTGGCCTGTTATCTGCATTCAGCAGGTCGGTATGATTCCAGTGCTATCAAATTCTTAGAGTTATGTTTTAGTAATTTATAAAAACATTTTTTTTTACTTTTTTAATGTTTTAAATTCAAGCTGTGGTGCCATTTTCTGGCTTTTTTAATCCATGGACTTGAATGAGGGCACATTTTTATTGCTACCATTTTGGAGTAACTGCAACTTTTTTTTCACTTTTTATACTTATTTTTCTAGGGGATGTCAAATAAAATAAAAATGCCACTAAAATATGTCAAATTTAATAGACTGGATTTTTGTGGACGCTGTGATACAAATTATGTGTAATTTTTCTTTATTTTCTAGATTTGCAAAACTGCAAAAGGGGGGTTTAAATTCTTAAATTTTTTGGTTCTTTTATTTTTTTTATTTATTTTTTATTTTATTTATTATTTTTTTTATTTTTTTATTATCATTTGTTCATTTTATTTATTTATTTTATTATTTAATTTATTTATGTGTTCATTTTATTTATCTATATTATTATTTAATTTATTTGTTCATTTTATTTATTTATTTTATATTTGCCCCCCTAGAAAAGTTGACCACCAGAGGACACAATCATTTGTACACTGTCTTGTAATATATATATATACATTAATATATATATATATATATATATTATAAAATATAATATATATATATATTTTATATATATATATTTATATATAATGTAGAAAAGTGTACCAAGATGCTGCTTTTATTACTTCCTGCTTATAAAAGGATGTAATAGGAGCAGTAACATGGCAGCTACAGAAGCCTTCCAAGGCAACTGCTCGGAACTCCACGATATCATCATGTGCAGTACCGTTCCCCATTCACTTAGACGCCACGGTCATGATCACCGCGGGGTCTACATTGTTAAAAAGACGGGATCAAAGCCGTCTCCAATTCCAGCAGATCCCAACTGTAATAAACAGCCAGGACTTGGACAAGGTATTCTGGTGCCCTAGGTACATAAGCATATAGTGCCCCCCCCAATGGAAAATTCAGCACACACCATCCCTTCTTGCACCCTATTCCTGCCTGGGATGAAGTGGCACCCTAGGCACACACCAACCCTTCTTGCACCCACTTCTTGTCTGGGATGAAGTGGCACACTAGGCGCACACCAACCCTTCTTGCACCCCTTTCTTGTTCTGGGATGAAGTGGCACACTAAGCGCACACCAACCCTTCTTGCACCCCTTTATTGTCTGGGATGAAGTGGCACACTAGGCGCACACCATCCCTTCTTGCACCCCCTTCTTGCTTGGGATGAAGTGGCACCCTAGGCGCACACCACCCCTTCTTGCATCCCCTTCTTGCCTGGGATGAAGTGGCACCCTAGGCGCACACCATCTCTTCTTGCATCCCCTTCTTGCCTGGGATGAAGTGGCACCCTGAGCGGTCATTTCCTTTCGCCTACCCAGTCCATACCTATTTACTGACATTATGGCTGAATGTAAAATGTCAGCAAGGGGTTTGAAACCTCATGGGAATCTGAAATTGGTATTCAAAATGGCACCTTTTTGGGAGGGAAAATTGGGTTTTCTTGGGGGCTTTTGGGAACTTACCCTTATAATATTTTTGATGTTTTCCCAAATAACTTTTTTCTGGGTACTGGTCTACTGGCCTCGATCTCCAGGTCATAGACTTTGATGTAGACCACCGTTGAGTAGGCGACTCCCATGTTGCCTCGATGTTGATTGCGAACCCAGACCTTGAAATCTGTCAGTCCCCGTTCTTTGTCGCAGAGGGCAGCCAACTGATAGATACAGGTCCCTTGAAAGTCAAACCTGGTTCCATCGAAGCAAATATAATGGGGATCACCAGAGGCCATGCACACCCCGTAAGACCGGGGGTAGCAACCTAGGATGCCATTCCTGACAGCACAGTCTTCATGGGCCCCGCACGAGCTCTTGGTGCATTCCACCTTCAGGCTTTGCTCGTTGCACATACATCTTTGTTGACACTTGGTATCGTTCCAGAATGCCTGCTTGGGAGCATAGGTGAATCCATTATAAGAACACCCGCAGCTGGTTTTGGGTATACACTTCCCTTCGCTTAGAACGAACCCTTTGTTACATTGACAAGTCTCCACACAAGACTCTATGCAGACGGCTGGGCCCGCGGGCTCCTCACAGGTGGCCGGACAGGCCTTTCCGCAGAGCTCGTAGGAGCTGTCCTTAGGACACATCATGGCTGAAACCAAAAAGAGACATATCCCACCTTAGTCAACTCAACCCAATTTCTACAAATAAGTCTCAGGTCTTTGGGGGTCTACACTTACGACATCCAGCGGCCTTCCTCCAGTCCTTGATAGCCACTCCTGAGCGCTGACAAGTCTCCGCATACGCTTGGACGGCCTGGCACAAAATCTTTTTGAAGCCGTCATTGACACATACGTCGAAGACGCAGTTTTCGAGGTACACCTTGGGGTCCACAACGGCATGGCAAGCGCTGAAGGGGCCGTCGCTCTTGCTGATCAGTCCGCAGTAGTCATCGGTTGAGTACTTACTGGCAAAATTTGATGGACAACTCAAACAGGTCCGCGGCAGTCATGCCAACAAAACGTGTCATCTTCCTCCTACAAGTGTAGAGGAAAATAGTTCTGTTCTCACTAATTAAGATGAATAAGTCGTTAACAAGTTATTGTAATCAGTGATTTATGCGTTAGGCAAGGATAAAACACAGAATTGGTAAAGGAGGGAAGTTTTTAGGTTCCCTCTACAACCTTAAAAGGGTCTTCCCATCACACTGTAACACAGAACCTGCTCTTCACAGCCAGCTTCAAGCTCCCATTTCCGTCTATAAGTGCTTCTACAGCTTCAGCCTCGCACTTCCTGTTCAGGCTGTGAGCAGTTCTACCAGTTCAGACTGTGGGCAGTTTTAGAGCTTCAGGCTCCCACATCCTATTCAGGCTGTGGATGGTTCTACAGCTTCAGGCTCCCATTTCCTGTTCGGGCTGTGAGTGTTTCTACAGCTTCAGGCTAAAAATCCCTATTCAGGCTTAGGGCGGTTCTACAGCTTAAGGCTCCCGCTTCCTTTTTCAGGCTGTGGGTAGTTCTACAGCTTCAGGCTCCCGCATCCTGATCAGGCTGTGGGTGTTTCTACAGCTTCAGGCTCAAACTTCCTGTTCATGTTTAGGGCGGTTCTACAGCTTAAGGCTCCAACTTCCTGTTCAGGCTGTGGGTGGTTTTACAGCTTTAGGCTCCCACTTCCTGTTCAGGCTGTGGGCGGTTCTACAATTTCAGACTCGAACTCCCTGTTCAGGCTGTGGGTGGTTCTATAGTTTCAGGCTCCCACTCAGGCTGTGGGTGGTTCTACAGCTTAAGGCTCCCACTTCCTGTTCAGGTTCATGGCAGTTCTACAGCTTCAGGCCCTTACTTCCTGCTCAGGCTGTGGGCAGTTCTACAGCTTCAGGCACAAACTCCCTGTTCAGGTTCATGGCAGTTCTACAGCTTCAGGCCCCGACTTTCAGCTCAGGCTGTGGGTGGTTCTACAGCTTCAGGCTCCCATTTCCTGTTCAGGCTGTGGGCAGTTGTACAGCTTCAGGCTCCCACATCCTATTTAGGCTGTGGATGGTTCTACTGTACAACTTCAGAATCCCGCTTCCCATTTATGCTGTGGGCAGTTCCACAGCTTCAGGCTCCAACTTCCTGTTCAGGCTGTGGGCATTCTTCAGCTTCAGGCTACCACTTCCTGTTAAGTATGACATTCACAGCTCAGACTCCACTTCTGTTCAGGACTATGGACGATTCCACAGCTTCAGGCTCCCACTTCCTATTCAGACTGTAGGCAGTTCTACAGCTTCAGGCTCCCACTTCCTATTCAGACTGTGGGTGGTTCTACAGCTTCAGGCTCCCACTTCCTATTCAGACTGTAGGCAGTTCTACAGCTTCAGGCTCCCACTTTCTATTATTGTATTTCTTTCTGTTGCAATCTAAGGGGTCAATATTTGGCATGGGGGACCTACCTACATACGCCCCTACCTACCTGCAATCCTGATAACTTCACTATTTTTTTTGGCACCAGTCTGCTGGATGAGCCTCGCGTGAGGATGTTTTTCAGGGGTGGTTCGAGGCATGGTGAGGGGAAAGGGCCCTGTGCACTGTTTGCCTAGAGGCCCC
>JAODAL010054101.1:0-24840 GCA_025379985.1 Phyllomedusa bahiana | reverse complement strand
GAAACGAGGTCAGTGATTTTCCAGCCAATCAAACCATACACATCCCAGTCATGACGTCGCACACCCAGCTCACCCTGCTCTATTCTCTAAGCTGATTTGCTGGCTTCCAAAATGACAGGAAGTGCTGAAAATGGCGCGATATTAATAGATTATGCGCAGATTTTAACCTAAATTATCGCGTGATCAAAAAAATCCGATCAACATAAAAACCGTGCCGATTTCAACTTTGTCGATAATAATCGCTCAACACTACTGTTGACCCATCTGACATAAATGTATAAATGTGTGTGTTAATGTCAGGCAAGATATCGAGCAAGCTCCAGAGCCATCCAAAAAATCAAGAATAAAAAGAGATCAAAATGTTATATGTATCTCAAGATGGTTTCAATAAAATCCAGTTTACCCAGTACATTTCACTGAGGTCAGTGAAGCAAAAACAAAAGTTATTGGTCTCAGATTTTTTTCATTTAAAAAAAGGATTTTATTTGATCAAAAGTAATAAAATCTAACAAATATTCTATAGATTGGCTATCACCAGAAACATACTGACCTGCAGAATCACGTTAACATGTCACTTATATTGAGCAGTAAACTCTGTAAAATGAAACAACAAAACATTCTAAAAATAAAACTCGCCATATTAAAAACAAGTTGAAAGAACAATAAAAAAGTTATATCTCTTAGAAGCCGGGGATAAAAAAAAAAAATTAAGTTCTGCTAGTAAGAAATGTTGCTTTGGGAAGGAATTAAGGCCTATCAATTCTTGATGTAAATTAGCATAAAATGTCCTCCTCCCTTTAAAACTTTTTCAATTTTCTCATCACTTTTAAAAAGCAGCTTGAAACTGTTTTCTTGAATGTGACCTGCTCCAAAATTAGCCACAGTGAAATAACCTACATAAATTAGAAACCTGAGAAAAAAATATTTTTGTTAATGGTTAGATATTCACTTTAAAGTCTGAGCTTTTTGCAACTTTTTACTCTTGCATGTACTCTTTAATATCTCTATATTTGTTTCAAATAAGACTTTACATTTAAAATATATTTTCTTTGATAGTAATACTTTATACATTTGCAGCTAGGGTGCGTTGTAGAATTACATTTCATAATTTATTGCACATGTAGTCTCTTAGGCTTTAAAATTACCCATAAATGGTTGTTTGGGGAATGCAATTATACTTTTTGAGCAATAACAAAACAATTACAACACAGTGCTTGGAATTAAAGGAGGTAATGGAAATATGATGCATTTGTCTACACTGAAAAATATCTGTGTACAATCATATAAAACAGAATTAAATAAGAAGAATTAAAATAGCTTGTAACTGCTAGATTTGTTTTAACCATCATTTGTAAAAAAAAGATGCCCTTGCATCTAGGCTATATTCCAGACATCCACTTTTCTAGATGCTAAATAGATTATCCAGCATCCAGGAAAGCTGGGTAACACCCATCCCCCATCTGTAAGGTTTTATTTTTTTTAAAGGTTTCTCTTTTGGACTATGACCGATATGTTGGACCAGTGTTGTATCTATTTGTTTAATAAAATGGTCAACGATGGCTAGTGTCAGGGATTGTTTATTTAAATTAATTGTTTTTTTTCTGTCTGTGTGTTTTTTTATTATATTTTTTCCAGTGTTAGTAATGGGGGCATCTGATAGACACCTCTCCACTACTGTCACAGGGGCTCTTGTCACTATTATCCAAGTACCCAACTACTGGGAAGAGCCAGGTTACTGTCAGAAGGCAAACCATCAAATGTAATGGTCTGCTTTTCGGGCAGCTGCAGGCTTGTATTTTTAGGATGTGAAGGGGCTAATATCCAAGGAACTTCCCATCCTGATAGTATCCGCCTGCAGCTGTCAATTTTATATTTACTGATTAGGAATAAAGGGGGGACCTGTCAAGACGTGGTTTTTATTAGAAAACATTTTTTCTTCCTAGATTTTGAATAAACAAAGTATACAAACGAGATGGGTACCCAGCCCACAGCTGGCTCAGAAGCAGACTATCACAGACCAGCTCTTGCTGGGAAGAGCCAGGGTTACTGGGAAGAACCAAAAGAAAGAAAAATATTTTAATAAACACCCCCCAACACTAGTCCTCATTGACCATTTTATTAAAGAAATAGATGCAATGCTAGTCCAACTAATCTGATGTAGTCATAAAAGCAATACAAAACACATGTTAGTTCTAAACTTCATCCCCTTGTGCAGTAAAGATCATGGCTTTGACTAAACTTCTATGGGTGCAGGGGATAAAGTACAGGCCACAGCCACACCACAATAACCAGAGGGTCGGTCCTTTGTCTTCTCCCCTGGAAATTGAGCCTGTAACCTGTGGCTTGTATCATCTCTACCCCCTACCATTGTGTTATGCGGCCTAATTCCAATACAAAACACAACCCCTACCTAACAATCTATAATCCCCTCACCACCGCTTATTGCTCCATAGTCCCCGTACTCCACCTATCATTCCATTGGGAGTTTGTACAGAGGTGGGAACAGGTAGGGAGGTGGTGAAAAAGTGACGATGTTTGTGAGGTTAATTTTACAGGGATGATTCATGGCAAGGAGAAGTCGTCATGGCAGCCTGGAGCGGATGGAAAAAGAGAACATAGAACATTGTCTTACAGCTATTTGTAGAGTATTATGTATATGCATGCAAAAAGAGACTACAGGACAGCTCACCTGAAGTCCAGGATACGTAGTTCCTGACTGCTGCACGGCTGAGGGGGCAAGTCCTCATTCAAATCCAACATAGAAAACTGAGGTAGCCAGCGCAGTCAGTGCATAGCTGAGAAGATGAACATAAAAAATCCAGTGATACACATATTTCACGCCCTGCCCAAAATCCATAAGAATATTTTCCCCCCGGCATTTCGACCCATCGTCTCAGGGATTGGTTCTTTGAATGAAGAACTGGGACGATGGGTCGATCTGCAACTCCAACCATTGGTAGTAGGCATTCCAGGTTTCTTGAGGGATACCAAACAGCTTGTTTTTTTCTTTAGAATCCATGACCTGGCTGACCGGGGGGTCCTGGCTGTCATGTGATGTGGTGGGATTATACCCCAGCATCCCACACGGCCAGGCCCTCCCGGTCCTAAGGGATTTTTTTGAGAGCTATAGTACTTTTTCCATACAAAAAATAATTTTTTGGTCATGGCGGTAGAATATCTATTATCGCATAACTTTTTTTAAGTTTGACAATAAATTTTTTCTAAAAGTTTCTGGGGCCACCATGGGGGCTAGATTTTCTCCAACACTAGCGAATATTTATGTATCTTCATGGGAAGAGAAATTTTTGTTTAACCCAAATCACCCATTTGTGGACTCTATTATGTGGTACACAAGATATATTGATGATTTGTTGTTCATATGGGTGGGGGAACATTTCCACGATCAACAATTCCATAACCTATATTAATGATAATGATATGAATTTGAGATTCACTTATGAACATAATGTTGAGTCCTTAAATTATTTGGATGTGACTGTTATGGGATCAGATGAAGGCACCATCATAATTACACCTTTTCTGAAGAGCATGAGGTGTAATTTAATACTTAGGGTGGATTCTTGACTCCCCCCCCCCCCATGTGATCAACAATGTACCATCGGGAGAATTCATTAGAATGAAATGTAATTGTACACGGACAGACGATTTTATAGTACAGCAGGACATTGTCCGTAGTAAACTTAAATTGAGAGGATATTCCAACATGATTTTGGATAATGCAGTTGAAATGGTTAATAAAGTGGATAGGTTGCAGCTTTTTCGGAAAAAGAAGAGATTGAGCCAACAACAAGATTTTATAACTTTTTCGACTTCTTATAGCAAACAAGACAGTGAAATAATCAGTATTATAAAAGCTTATCTTCCCATTTTGTACGTAAATGAACATATAAAGAACTTTTTGAAAAACAATGTTAGGTTTGTGGCCCGTTGTGCCCCCACGGTGGGGTAAGGGTATCTCGAGTTTTGTCTCTATGGAGGGCAACTCAATGAGAACTTGGTTGGACCAAAAAGGGTACAAATGTGGTAAAAATATATGACAGTTTGAAAACAAAATTCGATAGAAAAACACATTCATGCCCATGGTAATGATTAGTTTTTGGGATTATTATGAAAAAGTTAAAATTGGCCCGGTATTACATTGATTGGATTTTTTTAGATCACGTGTATTTAGGTTAAAAATTCTGGCTTTACTTTTATATTGCGCCATTTTCGGCGCTTCTGTCATTTTGGGGGCCGAAAATTCGCTTCAGAATAGAGCGGGGTGAGATGTGTTGGATCATGACTGGGATGTCATGTTTGGGATGGTGGAAAAATCAATGCCTCGTTTTACATAGAAAACCCCTTCTGTTCAGGATCAGTGTGGTCGTATCTAAAAGCGTAGGACGTCGCTCTCCCTCTGTGCAACGTCAGTGAAATTATTTATTTGTTCACAGAGACAGCTTCTTTTGGTGATCCTTAGAACTCAGTTAGATAAAGGATTTGCAGTTTTTTGGTAGTTAGGCAGAGAATTTTAAAGGAGCTTTTACGCTGTAAGTAAAGGATGGGAGGGGGGGGGGGTGGGGGGGGGTGGCAGCAGGGAACACAGACAAGCTCTTTAAAGAATACTGGATATTGTATTGCGACATTGCTTTGCATAGCTTTTTTTTTTAACATTTTTACTGTTCAAATATTCTTGGATTGGGAGCCTGAATTATATTAGGATACGTTTTTTTTAATAATGAGGTCTTTTTGTTGGTGAAAAAACCCCTTTGTTTCAGTAACTTTTAGATAGGTGTTCTTTTTAAATTTTTGCCCAGTTCTCTTTTTTGATGGGTCCCTTGTGTTAAATTTAAATCCAGCAATTTTGTAGTCCCCACAGGTTGATGGGTCCCCAAAAATTCTTTTTTTATCGTATACATTTCAGATAGTGTTTTTTGCACTTTTGCGGTCCAGTTTGTTGATGAGCCACCTTGCATTTAATTTTTGAATCCGAAATTGTGTATACCAAAGGGTTTGTAGGTGCCAAAAAATACCTTTTTTTTCATATAATTTCAGAACATTTTTTTTTTTGAATTTTTTGCCAGTCCGATTTTTTTTGATGAGCCCCTTGCAGTTAAATTTGAATCCAGAAATTTTGTTAGTCACCACAGGTGAATTGATAGGTCCCCAAAAATCCTTTTATTATCCGTTACATTTCGTTACTGTTTTTTGCACTTTTGCCAGTCCGTTTTGTTGATAGAGGTACCTGCAGTTAAAATTTGAATCCGCAATTGGTAGTCCCCACGGGATTAAAGGGTCCCAAAAAATACTTTTTTACCCGTTTACATTTCGATCGGGGTTTTTTTTGCATTTTGCCCAGTCCAGATTTGTTATAGAGCCACTTGCAGTAAATTTGAATCCGCTTTTTGTGTAGTCCCACGGTTGATGGTCCCAAAAATACCTTTTTTTATCCGTAACATTTCAGATAGTGTTTTTTGCACTTTTGCCCAGTCCGTTTTTGTTGATAGAAGACCTTGCAGTTAAATTTGATCCAGCATTTTGTTTTGATTGGGGATTTGGAATAGCTGGTTTCCCATCTTTTAATAAGGAGTTCCAAAACTCTTCCATACCCTCAAAAATTTTATCTTTCTGAACATGGAGGAAAAGCAGGTGGTAATTGAGCAAAAAGGGCGGTTTTGGTTTGGAGGTAGAGGTACGAGGAAAAGGGGTTCTTCCCCGTGTGGCGACAACACGCAAACCGCGGATTGTCGGTTGCAGGACCGCAGGCCCGTCCGCGGGGTCAGGGGCCCCGGAATTCCCGTAACGAAACAGCGCGCCAATCTGTTTTCAGGGGGTTAATGAACCTGCATCAGCGTTTACTCCTCGTCCACCCCGCCACGGCCACAAATTGTCATCAGCATCATCAGCATCATCCAAATGAGCGGGGGGCAGCCCAATGTCAACTGTGTACCACCATGGGATATCCATTTTCGAAGATCTTTGAGACAAAAAGCGGTTGGGGTCAGAAAGCATGTTAAAAGACAAGAGGCCCAAAAAGGATGATTTTCCTGCTTGAGCCCCCGTTCTGATGCCATAGGGAGGAGAAGGAAGCCGGTCAAACGGCAAAAATCCCCGGGGGTCGGCATGCCCTTGCAGTCCCCCTTGCTTGTAGACCCAGTCCTGGATGAAAAATGTCAGGCGAGAAGTCACCCGTGTTGATGTGGGTGATGAGACATTGCAGTCCAAAATGGTCTTTTCAGAGATTTCTTGCGAAACGCTTCACACTGGGAGGAGGAAACGGGGTTGGGGGAGTTTCGGGTCCCCTAAAAAAAGGGGGAGGGCGGGGCAGAAGTCCGTGATTGTTTTCCCCCAGCCCGGGGAAACCAAACCCCCCTCCTGCTTATCGCCCTCAAAAAGGTCCCGGACCTCTCAAGCCTGGGCCTTCTTTGAGCAGCCTTGATTCCCCAGCGATGTCATATCCCCCTTTGCCGTAAAGCTAATTGAGGCAAAAACTTTAAGTGGTTAACCACCAAAAATGTCTGTCCATGGCGAAATTTTAGTTTAAAGAAGGGAACACTTGGCAAAAAAGGCCAGACGAGCCTTACCTCCACCACTGCACCCTCTGTCTCCGCCTCTCCTCCTCGCTGCCCCCGTCTTAGAGTCAGTGGGATCAGCCTCCGCTTCGCCTCCAGTCGCCGGGGGTCCACCAGCACCACCCGAGACCCACCTACCCCTTCTCCCTTTTGCCGTTTGACAACCCGCATGCCGTCAGGGCCAGTCCAGCAGCCCGTATTCTTTCTTCCAGGGTTTGGGGGGCAGAAGAAACACTTTAACCCCAAAACCCTCCCCAAAACCAAAAAATGAAGTCGGCATTGCCAGGTTTTGGCCTTGGAAAATGTTGCCTTTCCGTTTGGGGGACACAGATGGGTTCCGCCATGTCAGGCCCCCTTTCCCCCCCCAAAACCCCTGCCCAGAGGATTTCTTCCTGAAAAGCCGTCCCCGCCCCGGCCCGCCCCGTGTATCTAAAATTTCAAGCGCGTTGTCTGCACTGTGGCCGGAAAAATCCATTGAACACCGCACTGGATGTAAGCACGGCCAAGGCCCCTATTCTCGTGGCAGCTCATGGGTAGCGGGTGGAGTCTTGGGGGTGAGGGGGCTCTCGGCTCGGCCTTTCTTCAAAAAACCCCAGGGATGGTGCAGGGTTTTCCCCCAAAATCCCTTTGGGGGCTCACTGCCCGAGAATAGGCCATGTTGAAATTTAATCTGTCTTGGGCCCCTCCACCAAGGAGGAGTGGGACGGCTTCCGCAAGAGCCGAGGCTGGGTGGGTGACAAGAACCCTTTTCCGGAAGGTGGTGTGGATAAAGGGGAAATTGTGCCCCCCCCTTAAATCGGTAGGTGGGCACATCCCTTGCCCCGGACATATATGAAACCCGTCGTCCAGAAATTTCTAAAGAGTACCCGGGGGTTTTTCTGCCTGCTGAGGAAGGTCGAGGTTGAGTTCGCATTCCGCGTTCCCACCCGCTTCGTCCCGCCTGGCTGGTTGCGCGTCAGCTCGGCCTCCCCCTCAACCCTCTATTGTTGCGTGGCAACAGCGGAATTCCCCTCCCCTGCTCCAGCGATTTTTGGCAGCGGCAATCCATTACCGTAGAAAAATAACACATGTGACAAGCGCGGTGCGGACCTCGGGGTGTTGAGCCCCCCGGAGTGGAGGCGGTGAAAAAGAGAGTGAAGAGCCACCCAAAAAGTCAGTGCGGTCAATGCCCTTGTCAGCTTTAGCATTGTGGTGTCTTAGTTTTGGAACGTGTTGGCATCTGAAAAAAAGGGCCCCCCAAGGACGGAGGAGGGGGCGGAAAGATGCGGCACGAGCCTTTTCTCGTCGAATCCACAGGCCCCGACGTTTTCAATTTTATCGGTCTTATTAGGCAGTGGTTCGGGGTCCGGGCTAGTGCAAAAGGCAGCGATCAGCTCTAGGGTGCATCATCTCAGGCAAGTCAGGGTGTGTTAAAGCGGTGCCGGAGGAAGCTTTAGGGGGGAAAGGAGGAGGAGGTTTTTCCCTTTAGACCCCAAAAACCGTTACCGATTTTCCCTTTTTTGCCTTGGAAAGAGGTTGGCGCGAATTTGAGGCATAGGGGGAAAGATGAGGAAGATCAGTTTGTTTGTCCCCCTTGACCCAGAGGGGGGGAAATCAAGGCTCCATCTCTAAACATAAAGTATTTGGATGCTCCTTTTCCCCCAAATTTTTACCCTCGCATTAAGGCCATAAAAAAAAAAAAAGCAAAATTGTTACTGGGGGGCCCCCCCTTTTTGGGACCCCCCCGGGTCCCAAAACAAAACTCACCCTTTTTCCCTTTCCCAAACCCCCCCAAATAGAGAGAAAAATCCCGGGGAAATGGGCCCCTTTGCAAATTGAGTCAAGGAGACATCTTTTTTGGTCTGTTTTCACTTTAACTGAAATGTCACGGTTTGGAAAACAACATCAGCGACGTGACACAGTAGGTGCCAACTCCCCGTAGCGGGGGGCCCCAGCGGAAAAGGTGGCAGGGCCAATGAGTGACCACTGGCAATTTTTATTTCCCAACCTCCCCAACGTGCGGGGGCCACAAAATCCAACACACAGAGACCAGCTTAAGATCATGGTTCAGGGATATCTGCGTCTCAAAACCGATGTTTTTTTTATGTTTTTCCGGACCCAATAACTTCTGGGTATCCAAAATGGATGAAGGGCCCCAAAAGCACGCTCGCCACGCCATAGGTTTTTGGGCCCCTGCCCAGCAGCCAGGTCATATCTGAGGGACCTTCAGCACACCTGGGGGAAATTTCTTTACGGGAAAAAACGCACCCGGGTTTTTTCCACAGAAAATTTTTGGATCTTTTTTTGTTTTCATCAAGTGTTTCGGGCATGGATCTCTGATAAAGTTGTACCCCCAAATTTTCCCGAGGTAAACCGATTATTCCCGGTTTCCCTTCCTTTTCCTCTTAAAACAGAAATGGTACTTTTTGAAAATTTTTTTTTAAAAAAATTGATATTTCTTTTTGCAATTTTTATTTTTGGGTTTCCCCAACATTTATTTTGCTGGTTTTGTGTGAGGAGACTGTAAAAGAAGAAAGGTTTCATAAACAACCCCGTTTTCCTTTTACTCACTTTATCTTTAGAATTTTTTGCATTTAAAGGGTTTTTGGGGTTTAATGTTGCTTTTGGATACGCTAAAAATTTTGGCCCTTTGGAACAGAAAATGTGGCTTCTAAAGGGCATTTTTCCATCAAATTTTTAATAGTGGCGGGAAAAGTCATATTTTAAATTTTTTGGGGTATTTTTGCTGGGGAGTACACAATAACCATGGCCCTTTTGGGAAACAGAAATATGGCTTTTGGGGTTGGCATTTCTCCCTCAAAAATTTTTAACAGTGGCTGAAAAAGGGGTCATTTTTAAAAATTTTTGGGGGTCATGCTGCTTTAAAAATGCAGAACATAGGGTTATTTGGTTTCTAACGGGAAAATTTGTTCTTCACAATTGTCAAAAGTGGTTTCAAGGGTCATGCTTTAAATTTTTTGGGGGGCATTTTGTTTGTAAATTTGGCAGCTTTTATTTACAGGTCCTATTATAAAAAATGTTGTTTCTAACGACTTTTTGGGTTCTTCACAATTGTCAAAATTTGGCTCAAGGGTTTTGCTTTAAATTTTTTGGGGGCATTTTGTTTGGGGACTTTGCAGCTATATAAAGGTTCTATTAAAAAAAATTTTTGATTTTAATAGACATTTGTTCTTCAAATTTGTCAAAAGGGGCCCTCAAGGGTCAGTTTTAAATTTTTTGGGGGGCATTTGGCTGTGAAATGCAGTAGACTACGGGTTTTCCTATTGTAAAAAAGGGGTTTTTCTAACAGCATTTGTTCTTACAAATTGTCAAAAGTGGCCCCAAGGGGGGAAAGGTGCTGTCAAAAAACGGGAATAGGTAGGACACTGTTAATGGGACAAAATTTTTCCCAAAAGGGACTTGTTTTTGCAAGTCTTTAACATAGCAAAGCAATTCCTGTATTGGGGAAAACCCCATTTAATAAAATTTAAAAAAGGGGGAAAAAAAGCCCCATGGTGGGATTCCATCCTTTTTTTAAAAATGTGTTTTTTAAAAATTTAAATTTAACTAAAAAACTTGCATTTTAAAAAAAATAGCTGGAAAAAAAATTCCCTTTAAATTTTTATTCAGGGGGACATGGAGTATGGAGCAGGGGGACAGAAAAACAAAGAACGAGAAAATTTTCCCTTTCCGACGTTGAGAAAAAATGAGAAAAAAAATTTGCCAAAAAAAAGGGCACCTGGGGGGAAACCCAGGGCGTTAACCACCAGTATTTCCAAGTGAAGCTAAATTTGGGGCCGCACTCAACGGGGGGGGGGCAAGCGCTACCCAGGTCTTAAATGTGTACTGAGGAAGGCTGGAGGTTTACTCCACACTTCCGTACCTGCTTCAGCAGGGACTGTTTTCTTTTGTTTCCCCGGTCAAAAGGGGCCTTTTTTTACCGGGGTAAATAGATGAGGGACGCCAGCCTGGACTCTCACCGCCCCCCACTGTAAAATCCCGGGCCTGGCAAACTTAACCTGCGTGTTAATAGATGACAGACGCTAGCCTGGGCCCCTCACCGCCCCCCACTGTAAGTCTGGGGCCCCGGGAGTGGACCTCCGGTGTTAACCAAAGGCGACGGCAGCCCCTAGTCTCACCGTTTTGGGGCAAAAGGAGACCCTTTAAAAATTTTTCTAAAAAAATCAGGGGTTTTGAAAAAGTTGAAATTTTTGTGAGGTTAAGTAGGTAAAAAGGGGCCCCCAAAGGGCTGGAAAACAAATTGCAAAAATTTGAGGCCCTTTTTAAAAATTTTTTTGGCTGGAGTTTACTATGGGGGTCGCATCATTTGATCTCCAGAGGAGTCTGTCCCTAAACCCCTGAAGAAAAGGGTTTGGAGGGAAAAAAGGGAAACCCTTGGGAAATTTATTGGCTGAACCCCTCTTTAGAAGCAGGGGGCAAAAAGTCTTCTCCCAATAAAAAAGTTTTTTTTTTGGGGATGATTAGGACATTTGTATTACTTATGGGGTGTTTCAGACGGGGTTTTAAACATTACGTGTTAAAAAAAAACCCTTTAAAAAAAAAGGGAGGGGTTTTATGTTTTTTATGTTATCCCCACTTGAAAAAAAAAAAACAAAAAGATAATAATGTAAAAAATATAAAAAAAACTTCCCTAAATAAATTCTTAAACAAATGCAGTTAAACCCAAAAATTATCTAAGTGACAGTCCAAATGTACAAAAAGCATTTGGGGCCACTTTGTGATCGTGGGTCAAAAAAGGCTTAGGGGTATTTCTGTGGCCCGGAAGGTATAGTCTATGTCCCGTGAAAATAAAATGGTGGTTGAAAAACTCCTTTTTCCCGGGCCCTTTTTTTTTGTGGGGGTCCGAGGTTTGGGCTTTAAGCTGTTTGGGCCCCGGAAAAGGTATAGTCAATTTTCCAGTGAAACTAAAAAAGGTTGGGTTGAAAGACTCCCATTTCCGGGACTTTTTAATCTGGGGGCAGAAGGTTTTTAAAGGTCTTCTGCGGTTTCAGGGCAGATATAGTTAATGGGCCCGTTTTAACTTTAAAAAAGGGGGTTAAAGGGGCCCCCTTTTCCCCCCCCCTTTTTAAACTGTTGGGGCAGACGGTTTAATGGTCATACTGGGGTACAGAAAAGGTATTGTTAAAAGTCCCGTTCAAAATAAAATGGGGGGGTTGAAAAAGGGCTCCTTTTTCCCCGCAATTTTTATTCAGTTTGGGGCAGCAGGTTTAAATGGTCATACTGTGGTACAGGACAGATTTAAATTAATGTCCATTCAACTAAAAATTGGGGGGGTGAAAGCTTCCTTTTTTTTTTTTCCGGGGATTTTTATCTGGGATTTAGGGAGGTTTTGGGGCCCTGCTGCGTTCCGGACAGGGATAGCCCCATGTCCCCGTTCAAGTAAAATGATGGTTTAAATCATACTGCCTTCCCGGCACTTTTTTTAATTTTTGGGTCATGAAGGTTTTTAAAGGGGGTTTTCTGTGGGGCGACAGGGAAGTGAATTTGGGCTGTGTTTTTTTTTTTGTGGCCTTTTTTTAACCTAAGTGTGTTGCCTAAGATGTAGCCCGTATCCATTTGGGTGTTGTGGTGGGTTAAATTTTCCCGCTTTTCATCCCTCTTTTGGGTTTTAAGAAGAAGGTGTTGTTTCCCCTTTCCATAGACTTTTAAAGGCACGGCGATAATTCTATTATCGACTATCGGATATCTTTATTTTTTAAAATTTCCGATATTGGGTATCGACCCCCATGACCGGGTAGTCAAAAAATAATCGCTCATCCTAGTAATGGATAGTGTTTAAAAAACCAGACTTACATTAATTGTTTAAAACCAAGTTTGTTTGTCTTTATGGGTAAACTGCAAAAAAGTTTCAGAATCCAATATGTGGGGGGCACGGGCAGTAGGCCCTTTAAAAGGGGCGCATTGTGTCACCCTTTTAGATGCGGGTTAAAAAAAAGATCTTTCAAAATCTCCCGCCCTATCAAAACATTTTTCTTTAATTTTGCACAAGGGGGATCTCAGCCCCTCTGTCTGTTGTAGGGTAGAGGCTGTTTTGCCTTCATCTCAAGGTGGGGGATCTACATTAAAAAAAAATTTCTGGCTAGGGAAGCATGGGGGGATCTACACCATTGGATATCCCCATTCCTTTAGGCCCCTTTAAAGTTGACAGGACATTCCCGTATCATTACTAGGGTGTTGTTTCCATTCCCTATGTTTTTTAAGTTAAATGTTCAATGCAAGTTTGAATATATGGTGTAAAGTTGTTAGTTGTTTTTTATTGATGTTTTCAATTGTTGGCTTTTATAGGGTTTAAATTTTTCTATGAGGGGAGTAACGACATTTAAGGCCCCCTAAATAAAAGCGTGATAGGGCCATGAGGAAAAAGGGGCACTGACCCAAAAAGCGGGTTTGGTCGGTTTTTGGGTGGTACAAGATCATCTTGGAGAAGGGAAACCGTTGATTAAGTCTATGGATGTTTGGACTTTTTAATTGCTATGAAATAAAACAAGGAAGATTTTAACATACATTTTTTCCCGCTTGGATGAATATTCATATGCACTGACCACGCTTGCTACCTCAGTTTTCTATATTATGTATATGCAATACATTATTTTATATAAATACATCTTTACAGACCCCATTAATGGTGCTGTTGTTTTGGCGCTGGTCTGCTGGAAGAATCTAGAGATGATTCTATCAGGTGAGGCATGTCCTGGTGTGATGTCACATGGTTGGGTGGGGTTTGAGGTAGTGCATGAAATTAACCTCCTTGTAATCCCTAAAGTTGAGAGGTATGGATTGTCTAATGAAGACCCTATTAGAAAATATTAAGGAGGTTCTTGTGACTCCATCTAATAGGTAGAATACAAGTGTAGACTAAAGTTATACTTACTGTATGTTTTAAAAAGGTTAGGTGCTTCATTATAATTTAGCATTTTTTTTTAAGGTATTTAGTCCAGCTAATTGGAGTGTGTACGTTAATAATCCCAGAGGCAGCACAAAGTCCACTAAATGATGAACAGCAAAAGCCCCAACCCCATTGACTACATCATGGTAGCCATCATTTTAACAGAAAAAGTAGCTCTGCACAAACTTTTAACACGGATGTGAACCGAACCTTATGTTGACCTATATTTTGGCTCAAAGTCAATTAACACAGATAACGGGATTCTCTAATTTCTTTTCTTGTGTCTTCATTAAACTTACTATGACACAGAGGTGTTTCCTTTGTCGGGATACACAGAAATTCTGAGTTTCCTGTCAACAAACAGCTAATGTAGACTGCAGGAAACCCAAATAAACTTAAATTAAAGTATATGCTTTGGTAGAAATATTATTAAAGTTGTTCCCATGAAACAAAGTGTATTGCACAGGTTGGCTCTCGACTAGCTGCGAGCCGACAATGCATGAGAATGAGGATTCTGGTACTTGCGGCTCCCGTTTCACCTCTATGGGAGCTCCCGAATATAGCTGAGCTGACACACTGTATTCTGAATACCCAGTAAAAGCAACAACCACTTTCTCTCCTCTTTCTAATGCACGGTCAGCTAGCAGCTAACTTCGAGAGAACACGCCTTGAAGAATATATTTATTTCCACTGGAAACCCCTTTAAGAGATGGCACAAGATGTTATTTCTTGTTTTTTCTCTTTTGTGTCTCTTTAGTCAGCCTAGCAAATAAATTCGGCAAGTAATTCTGATTTTCCTAAACAGCAGATTATGCCCAGTTGATGCAGCATTATTCCAGATAAGTAATGTTTAAAGCATTTGGCTTCAATTTTTATTAATATAGGGTGGAAGCTTTAAAGCCTGAAAAATCAGCATCCAAAAGAAAGGAAAAAAATAACACATATCAGCATGATAAAGCCACAGCATGTCACCATTGCAGATAAATGATAAAGACCTTTTTGCCTATCATTAGTGACAACTTGATTACCATTCCAATGTTTTCACAGCCTTTAAAGTGACCTAATTATTTTATTGCTTAAGGCATTGTCCTATCATTTCTGAACTGATTGCTTTTCATTCCCATTGCTTTTCTACTATCAGAACTGTTAAGAGTAAAGAAATGTCTATTTTTACAAGCTTTCATGATTTAACCCTTTACTGCCATTTTTTGAAATCTGTCATGTTTCACTTTATGTGGGAATAACTTGATACTTGATACTTTTACTATGTCATTTTTCGGGGAATATAACTTTTTGTTGCTTTTAAATCAGTTTTTTGGAAGTCATGGTAAAGAAAATACTGCAATCCTAGTAGTGTTTTTTATTTTTAACAGAACTCATGGTGCAGTATACATGACAAGTTACTCTGTGGGTTGATACAATTATGGTGATACACAATTTATATAGTTTTTATGTTGAAGCGCTTTTTTGTTATGTAAAGCAATTTTTATGCATCGCTATCTTCTGATAGCCATAACCTTCTGTACAAAGAGCTGTGTAAGGACTTTTTATTTGCGGGATGAACTGACATTTTCATTGGTACCACATTGCGATTTATATGACTTTCTGATCACTTTTTATTCCATTTTATGTGCTGCGAGATGACCGGAAATCACAATTCTGTGACTGTTTGCGTGGGTTGAGACAGCTAAGGATTTAATCACCCGCGGCCGGAGTGAGCTACAGTTGTGGGCGATACAGCATGAGGTCAGCTGTCATATACAGCTGATCCCATGCTGCGATCATGCAAGCTCCGCTTGTGAACTTGCACAATTCTTATGACGTACCCATATGTCAATTTGGGTATGTCAAATGTCAGTAAGGGGTTAAAGAATTCAAAAAACGTATTTTAGTCAGCTCACCTGGTTAGTCTTGACAGGAAACGCCCAGACAGGCATAAAGAAGCCTCCATAGAAACGTATAGAAAAGGAAAAAGTCCAGCGTAGCCTCGTATCCAAAGATGAAATGTTCCAAAACTTTATTATAACACTTTCAAAATTCCAACATGGTTCTTATGGTATAAATGATCGCCATTAAAGAATTGGTTTAGGCAAAGTAGAATAATGACTTAAAACAGCGTTCAGGAGGCATACTAGAACCGTATGAAGATACATATTGATAGCTTCGTTACTGCTATTCTAGGCGCCTTGAGCTGGAACAGGTAAACCACTTTCAAAGTGGTTTACCCGGGCCAGAATTGACGTTTATTCATTAGAATGCACCTGATTTATGACCCGTTCATAAATCAGGCAATTTCTATGCTATTATTATGCGCATAAAAATTGGCGTTTAAACTCCAAAAATCATACATGTTGCACATAGTGTCCGGTTGTGCCTCCCCAGGCTTTGTCCTGTAGGACAGTGGGAATATTAGGTACCTTCACCCTCTACACCTTGCATGACCTTAAAGTTCTATGTGTCCTAGTGTCCAGCAAAGGTGTTTTCGTCTATTACTGACCCCGGCCTGTCTCATTGTCCTGTCTGATTTCTCTGCTCCTGATCTTGGCTAGGTATTGTGAACCTGTACTGCCCGCCCTGATCTCGGATTGGCTGACCATGTCAAGGGCCACCGTTAGGGCAGTACAACCAGTACTCCCATATTGGCCTGGCCGAACTGTGAAGCAAGAGGGGCCCGCTGTCTGCAGGTATATCCCCCTTGCCTTACAGTAATGTTAGAGTGAAAAGGCCATAGGACTGTTCTCTCTATGATATCAGCTGTCTGTACCATTGGGGGGGGCAGAGAGAGGAGGGGGGCCCGACTGCTCTGATCATAGTCTGTGCAGAAGAAGTAAGTTACAGTGAAACGCTCTGTGTAAAACTCTGGCTTGCAGCTGTGACTCGCAGCGCGAGTCCCTATTTTTTAATTTTTTTTTGCGGGAAAGCCAGGTCCTGAGATTTGGGGGCCCCCCACTAAAGTCCCCCATTTGCCCTTTTTGGAGCCCTGTCAAGGGCCCCTTTTTAGGACTTGTTTTCCCCCACCCCAAAGCCCTAAACCGGGACCTGAGGGGGGGGCCCACACATGGCTGGGGAAGTTAAAAGCGGGGGGGCCCCAAAGGGTTTTCCCCCGGTGGGGGCCGTAAATGGGGGGTTTGGGTGTTTTCCGGGGAAATTTTTGGATGGGGCCCCAAAGCGGTTTGGCGGGTTTTTGGGGCCCCTTTTAAAGGGGTGTTTCCCTCCTTTCCCGTTGGGGGCCCCAATTCCTACCCTAATTTTAAAGGGGGTTGGCCCCAAATTTATTTCCCCCTTTTTCCACTTGTTTCAGGCTTTTCCCTTTCAAAAAACCTTTGGAAACCGGTTAGCCCCGTTGGTGGGTTCCTTTGTCCACGCGGTTGGGAAACTTGTTTGGTGGGGGTTTCCCTTTTGTGGAACTGGGAAGTGGAGCCCCGGGCCTTTTCTCCCAAACCCCATCTTTGGCCCGGAACAAAAGGGAATAGGGGTGGAAAATAAAACCCGTCAGTTACGGTGTACCCTTATTTTTTTTTAGGCCACATAAAAGGTTCAGGCAGGGAAATTCGCCACTTAGCCTTTTTGGACTGTCTTCTAAGTTCGCAGAAAAAATCTGGAATCGGGGTTGGGGTTTTAAAACCCCCCCACATCCCCCTTCCCCTAGTAAATAAATAGGGTTTGTGGGGTTGCGAAAAACACCCAACCCCCAAAAATTTTTTGTTTTTACGGGTTCACCCCATTAAAGCCCTTTGGAAAAAAAATGCTCCCGGGATCAAAATTGTTCCTTTTGAGGCCACCCAAACACCTCTAAAAAAGTGCTTCAAAACCCCCTTCAGTGTCCAAGATTTGCTCGGGGATCCCTGGGGGGGTTTAACAGCCACTGCATTTTTTTCCCGGGGAAATTGGTCCAAACCTTTTGACAAGGGTTTAGTGCAAGTGCCCCGAGGCCAAAAAAAACCCCAATCGGGGTTTTTTGGATCTCTAGGGGCGCAGTTGTTTTGGTTACCCTGGGACGGGGAGCCCCCCCTGTTCGGGGAAAATTTAAAATTTTTTTTTAAACCATGGTTCGGAAATTGAGCCCAAGCTTCAGACACCTTTGCTAAACCCCTCACTTGGGGCAGACGTATGCTTTTACGGCCCTAAGGAGGAAAACGTGATTTTCCCGAAAAAAGGGAAAGTAGCAAAGTCCTGGCGATCTTTTTTGGGAAAGGGCCGGGCGCCCCGTTGCGCCCAATGGGACCGGGGGGGTAAATTTTAACCGTTGGCTTAAAATGCCGCATCCCCCCGGCCCCAGGAGGGAGCTTGGCCCATGGTTTGCCCCTTAATTTCCAACGATCTTTTTTAAGTTTATCGGGGACCCTAAGTCGCAAGGAAGGAGGGGGGGAAACCCCCTCCTGCCTGTTTCCCCAGTCCGCGGTTTTTAAAACAATCCCCCCTACCCAGCTGACTCGGGGAAAACTGAAGTTTCCCCTTCCCGGGGAGCCTTTCTGGGGACGTAAAGGGGATTATAAAATGGGCGAAATTTCCCCAAAATTTCTTTTTTCGTTTAAAACTTTGCCCGAAATTTCTCGGCAAAAAAATTTAATTTTCGTTCCGAATTTTTTATTTTCGGGCAGGGAACCCACGTTAAAAAAAAAGTTTTTTCCCAGGCTGCACAGAGTGCAGGGGGGTGTTAAAACTTTAGTGCAGCTTTTGGGGGAGGGACTTTTTCCATAAAATTGTTTTGTTTTTTGAAAAAATTGGGGAAAGGGCACCAAAAAGGAACTCCCCCTTTTCTTTAGAAAAGGGTTTTTACTATAAAAATTCCCTTTGGGATTTTAAGGGGAAAAAAATGCCCCAAAAAAAACGGAAAGGGGGAATGTACCCTTGGAAATAAAGTTCCAGGCCAACCCCAAATAGCGGGAAAAAAAAAACCCCCAAAGCTGAAGCCCCGGGGTTTTAGGATCATCAGTTAAAGAGTGGGGAAATTTTTTCCCGGTTTTTTGGGTGTTTTTCCTACGGCGGGTTTAAACCCCTCAGAAAAGATTAAAAGGTTTAAAATTCAAAAATAAAAAAATTTTTTACCGGGGGCAAAAAAAACCCCAGGGGGGTTCCTTGGGAAACCCCCCCATAAAGGCCCGGTTTTGGGGGGCCCCCCCCCCCCCCCCATCCCCCCAACCATTTTTAAAAGGGTTTCCCCCCCCCGGCCCACCCCACCCCAAAACCCAGAAGCAATTTTGACAGTGGCCCCCCAATGCCCCACGGGGTTTTAGGTCCCCCGGCCCCCCAAGGGGGGCCCCCACACCCCCAGGGGGAGGGGAGGTTTTCACCCGGGTTTGGAAAAAGGGGGACACATTTTTGTAGGTCCCGGAAAGCCAAGGGGGAAAGAGAATTGAGGGGGGGGACTTGGGGGCCCAACAAATTGAACCAAAAGGGGGTTTTGGTTACGGCGCGCCACAGCAGCCCCTTGGGGTCGGGGGAACAGGGGGCACTGCTTTTGGAGGGGCAGGAAAAGGCGGGGGGGGGGGGACCAAGGGGGGGTGGACCAAAGGGGCCCCCAGGGGGGTGGGGGGTTCCGGGCAGAAGCCCGGGGACAAAAAGGGCAAGGGGCAGCAGGGAGGGTAAAACAGGGGGCCCACAATGACGGGAGTGTGTAGGTCAGGGGGGCGCACCCCGGGGAGCGCAGCATGAGGTCAGACAGGGGGCACAAAAAAAGGGAGTGTGTGGGTTTCAGGGGAAAGCAGCCACAGCAGAACATGAGGTCGACGGGGAACAAGGGCCCACAGGTGTAGGTCACGGCAGCAGCCACAACACCCAGCATGAGGTCAGACAGTGGCACAATGACGTTGTGTAGGTCACGGGCGCAGCCACAGCAGCGCATGGGGCAGACAGGGGCCAAAAGGGACACAGTGTTGTAGGTAACGGCAGCCCCCCCAACCCCCAGCAACGGGGAGCCCCAGACAGGGGCCCCAATGCCCATTTGGAAAGGGGGTTTAAAAAAACAGGGGGTAGGCCCCAGAGTGGGGACAAAAACAGTGTGGGGGTTTACGGCAGCAGCCAAAAGCCAGCATGAGGTCGACAGGGGCACAATGCCCCACAGTGGGTAGGTCACGGAAAGCAGCCCAAAACCAGCAGCTGAGGTCAGACAGTGGCCCCAAAGGAATTCTGGAGGTGGAAAAAAAACGGGAGTGGGCCCAAAAGGTAGTGGGAAATGACACATTTGTGTAGGTCACGGCAGAAACCCCTTTAGAGCGAAAGGATGGGGTTTCAGACAGGGGGCACAATGACACAGTGTGTAGGTCACGGCGGGCACCCCAAAAAACCCGAAGACATGAGGTCAGACAGGGGGGCAAAAATGACAGTTGTCGGTCCCCGGGCAGCAGCCCCCCAGCAGCAGAATTAGGTCCGGGACAGGGGCCCACAATGAAACATTTGTGTAGGTCCCGGCAGCAGCCAAAAACATTTAGAAACTGGGGTCGACAGTGGCACAATGAAAAGTGTGTAGGTCCCCGGCAGCAGCCTCAGCGGGGCAGCTTTTGGGTCGACATTTGGCACAATGACATTTGTGTAGGTAAACGGCAAAAGCCAAAAGGCCCCAAGAATGAGGTCAGACGGGGAAACAAATGACTTTCTGGGGGTTTGGTTTAAAAAAACGGGGTAGGCCACAGAGGGGAAACAATGACCAGTGTGGAGGTCAGGGGAAGCGGGCCCAAAAGCAGCAGCATGGGGTTTGAAAAAATGGACAAAAATGAAAGAGTGTGTAGGTAAACGGGGCACCCACCAGCGGGCTTTGAGGTCAGAAGGGGCAAAATTTGGAATTCGGGGGGGAAGGTGGCAAAAACATGGAAAATAGGCCACAGATTTGACACAAGGGACAGAGGAGGGGAGGTGACGGGCGGCAGGAGCAAACCGCATGAGGTAAGGTGTGGCACAAGGGGACCAGTGTGGAGGTCAGGGAAAGCAGCCACAGCAGCGATGAGGTCAGACAGTGGCCCCCAATAAACAGAGGGGTGGAGGTGGGTGGAAAAATTCCAGCCTTGGAAAAGAGGGGTTGGGGTGGAAGATGGAGAAACTGTCAGCAGATGTGTGGGCATCAGGCGGGTGGGGGGGCATCAAAATAGGGGGGTGAGGCAGCTGGGTTTTGAACCCAAAATTTTTCCCCAAAAGTTTGGGTGAGGCGTATGTGATGTAGTCTGATGCCTAAGGCATTGGTTTTGGGGAAAAATCCTGGCCGACCCAACGCCGGGATTAAATTTTAACAAAGGTCATTTCGATTCCACATTTCCCGGGCCCAACCCGGGTTTTCTCCTTGGGAAAAGGGGTTGGCCCCCGCCCGCAATGAACACCCGCTCGGGATCCCCAACAAAGGCCGGGGCAGGACAGCTTTTTCCACTGAAATCTCGGGAAAGTTGGGCCACACACCCAGTTTGCTGCCAGTAGTCCAGGGGGTCTTCAAAAAAGGGGGGTGGCAAAATTTTTTTTCCAAGTAGGCACCCCCTTTTGGGGTTAAGAGTCTGCCCCAGGCCCTGCTGGGGCTGTGCTGGTGACTGCCCTCCTAAAATAGGAGGGTAAAGGAAAGCGTCATCATTTGACTCCAAATTGGGGTTGTGCGATGGAGCTGGTACTGCCCCGGACCCCCCCCTTTTTCCCCCGGCGGGCCGCGGGCCCAGTTAGTACGGGGAGCGTAAAGGGAACCCCCGGGTCAGACCTGTCAGAGGGGGGACGTTTGCCGCACAGGGGAAAAGCGGCCAACAAAAACAAATGGAGGATTTCCCTTTTATTTATTTGGTTTTTCCCCCCCCTTTCAATAGCGGGGAAAGGCCCCCTTTTTGGAGGGTAGCGGGGGGGTCCAATAGGGTGGAGACCCAAAAGGGAATCCCCTCCCGGGAAAGGGCCTCCCTATTCGGCGGGTCACTACCCCAGGAAAATAACCATGCTGGGGCCCCTTCTCCCAAAAAGTGCCCCCGTGGGGCTCCCTGCCTCCATCTCCATGTTTATTTGCCCGGGGGTTTGGGGGGGTCATCTCCCTTTGGGTCTTCCTTTTCAACTAGTCCTCCAGTGTCTGCTCCTACTTTCTTGTCACCTGGGTAGAAAATCCCCATTTAAACCAGACAATGTTCGTTTCCAATGCCCCTCCTCCTCCTCCTCCTCCATTTCACCCCCACCGGATTTATGGGGGCCCCGGAAGATGTAGTCGCCGGTCTCCAGTCCCCCCCAAGCCCAAAATTTTTCAGATCTTTTTTCCAGGAAAATAAAGCATTTGGAATGACGTTTTTCCCATCCCTTTTAAAGTCCTGGGGGGCCCTGACAAAAAAACTTTGGCCCCCTCAAATTTGGCCCCCAAAAAAAACGGCAGGTGTCACGAATGACCCTCCCAAACTGGGGGAAATAAAAGTTCACAGGGGAGTCCTTCTTTCTCCCGGGATCATCAAAAAACCCTTTTTTAATGGCCTTTCTCTGTTCTTACAGTCGGCCCAAACATGGGGAAGGCTGGTTTCCCCCAACGGGGGGAAAACGTCGAAATTTCAGAGAGTGTTGGGGGGGGGGCCTTTTTCTGCCGCTGCAACTCGAGGGGGGTTTTTCCGGGCTTTGTACGAAGGGGTTTTAAAGGGGCATGAACATTTTCCTGGCCATTTTCAGAATCTTCTGGAAAAAATCAGTGGAAAAATTTCGGAAACCCTTTTCAAAAACCCAGATTAAAAACCGGGGTGCGCCTTTGCAGGGCGAAATGGCCATCCCCCCTTTCGGGGGAAAGGCGGACCCCATGTTCCCCCCCTTGGGTTCCGTCACCAGGGTTTTCGATTTGAAAAGTTGGCGCGGAGAAAGGGGCCAAAATTTCGTTTTCTTGCTCCCATGACGCGGGAAGTTCCTCCCCTGTGGGGACTTCGTTCGCCGAGGAAAGCCAGGGGGAGAACTGCGTAACCCCGGGTTTTTCCCCTCACTTTGTGGTAGGGTTGGAGCCAGAAACTTTTTGGAGGCGGGGAAAATTGGTGGTGGGGAGGAGGAGGCGGACTTTGGGGCCCCCAGGACCCGCATTTTTGGAAAACGTGGAGGAGGGAAAGCGGCGTCCCCCTGCCCAAAATTTTGTTGGTGTGCCGGGGGCCCGAAAGAAAAAATTTCACCCAGGGGCCGTAAAGGTTTTTTTTTTGGAAAATGCCGGTCCTGACCGTAGTTACAGCCCAGCGCCCGCGTTTTGCCGTAACTTGGAACAAACCGATAATCTAAAGGAAACTGGCCCCCCCTTCTGGTTCTACATATTTTTTGAAGTGACTGGAAAATGCCTTTTTGGGGGAAAGAAATTAGGGGTTTGGGGAAACTCTCCATTTTGGGCCGGGGAACAAGCCATTAGTTCTCTGAAGGGTCCCGGCCCAACCATTTGGAAAGGGGGGGAAATTGCAGTCCCAAAAAAATTTGGGGGACAGGGCAGGGGTCAGCTGCTGCCCCGTTTTTAAGGAGGGTTTTGGACCCCTTTACTTTGTTTTCTTTGAAATCCCCTTCGCTGAAGGGACTGCTGGGGGCCTTGATTTGCGTGGACCCGGAGCTTTCTGGGGGGGATGATGTCAAAAAAAAAACAGTCCCTTCTGCAGAGGGGGTGGAGCCTTGACTGGCTGCAAGGGCCCTGCGTGCCACTGGGTGTTTGCTGCTGCTGCTGTTGCTGCCCGGGGCGGATGGCCCCAACACTCTGGGGCCACGTTTCTCCCAGGCCCCCGGGAGGGTGACCCCTGATGTGTTGACGCGGGCCGTTGTCCCAAACCCTTTTAGACCCCCCTGGCCAGTTTCCCCTTTCTGCAAAACGATTTTTCTTATACCCTTTATTTGGTTTCCTCCGGTTTTTCTTAGCAAAGAACTGCCCCCATCCCAAAGGGTTTCGTTTTTTTACCGCCAACGCTCCGAAAGGGAGTGACTATTTTGCCGCCGCTGCCTCGGGGACCCCCCTTGTGCCGCTACTTTCTTGGACCTGCGAAGCGGGTTTTTTACCCCGTGGCGCTTGGCTCCCGACCTCACACTGCTTGCTACCTGTTGACTCACGGCCACACAACCACTTGCTGGCTGCGCCGCTGCCTGACGCGCAAGCTGACGCCTCTTCTCCTGACGATGATGAAGCCCTTGCCTCACCTCGTTCCCAAGTGCGGTCGGCTACATCATCATCTATTTTTGTTTCATCGTCCCTGCTGTCCTCATCACCGGTCTTGGTATGCAGAGGCTGACCCCTCACAACATGACCTCCCATGCCACTCTCAACATCTATACTTTGCCGCCTACTGCAAGAAGCAGGGGATATTGGCCCCATTTCTTCGCTGCCATTGTTCATCCTCGCTATATAGTGGCGCTGAGCCCAGACCACATAGTAGATCTCTGGCTGAGGGAACACGGATGGGACAGAGGCGGGTTGAGACAGGTGAGGGCCCTGACCCGCTCCGGGCTGCCAACTAAGGGTTGTGTCTGACGTTCCCACCGACTCTTGGCTGGGGTTGTCGATGTCATCTGGGAGGAAGTGGATGACCTAGTCAACCAATCAAGAACCATTGGGTTGCTGACAACACACGGCCGCTAGATGACAGCAGGCAGTTGTGGCCTCACCGTAGTGACCCTGCTGTGTCGTCCCCTTGCTGTGCTGCGACCTGGGCCTGGAAAGTTTGTGCCTCTGCCACTCGCAGGTGAAGAGCCTGCCACCTCTCTGTCTGACATACTGTTTGTTCTAAAATGTACAGACACTGTTTGATGAAGATATCTGTATATGATAAATACACACCCTGTATTTGATGCCAAATGAACCCAGTAACAAGCTTGTAACCTTGGATATAAATTGCTCACAAATGGCAGGAAAAATTGACTTGTATGTGCCGTTTAAAAAACTCTGTGTATTTTACTGAATATAAAAGCACAAACAGGCTTAATTAACCTGTATGAATTATGCTACAGAATTTCTTCTGTGGCGGTGAAAAACAAAGTATCTTTTACTGAGTACAACTGCAGAACAACGCTTAATTAACCCCTGGATGTAAATTGCGCCAAAGAATTGAGCCACCACAAACTAGTAGCTTTGTAGCGTGTTACAATGGCGTGTTTTTTACGCTGCACAACAAGAGATAAAATTGTAATTAACCTTTGCTTGTGAATTATGCTACAGGAAAAATGTATATATTTTGGCGTTGAAAATGACGGTTTCTTGGGATCACCACAGCTGAAAAACAACGCTTAATTAACCCTTGGATGTAAATTGCGCCAAAGAATTGAGCCACCACAAACTAGTAGCTTTGTAGCGTGTTACAATGCGGTGTTTTTTACGCCACACAATAAGAGATAAAATTGTAATTAACCTTTGCTTGTGAATTATGCTACAGGAAAAATGTATATATTTTGGCGTTGAAAAGGGTTTCTTTGGGGTCACCAAGTGAAAAAAAACCCCTTTTCCCT